>JASAND010019009.1:0-28077 GCA_030248195.1 Trissonchulus latispiculum
ACAAATTCTTGTTGTAAAAACACTGCGCAAAAGGACAATCAAGTTAGTTTGGGTCACGTTATCCTATTGGGTCATTTGGGTCTGGGTCACGAAAATTTTTGGGTCAGTTGGGTCTGTGTCACGAAAACGTTTGGGTCATTTGGGTCTGGGTCACCAAATTTTAAAATTTTATGGGTCACCTTGGGTCTGGGTCAAGTTTGCGTTTGGGTCGAGTGGGTCATGGGTCACAAAAAGTGACCCAGTTTCCATCCCTGCTAGCAAGAGTATATAACACATTAAGAGTACGAGAGCTGCCTTTCTCTGTGTATTATAAGCGTGACACATCCTCTGCACGCTGACGGCTGACCCTCCGCCGAAAATCAGACCCATCACTTCAAACAAGTTCGCCCTGCCACGGTGTGATTTTCCCCTTGAAAATTCACACAATTGAAAAACTACACCGGTGTGGATTTTCCGGGGGGGGGGGGGGAATCTTACACCGGGGGGTGATACTCCGGTAGGCGCACACCTTACAATTTTTCGCAATTGTCAGAAATGCTCTACTCCGGTAGGCGCACACCTTACAAAACTGATGGCATACTGTAAAACGCTCTACTCCGGTAGGCGCACACCTTACTAAACTGAAGGTTTACTGCAAAACGCTCTACTCCGGGAGGCGCACACCTTACAAATAGTGATTTCTTGTACTAGTGATACTATGTACTAAACTGATTGCAAACTAAAATTGCACAACTGTTACATAATTAATCACCGCAACATGACAAGCAGGTGTAAATGTAGTTGTCGGAACTAAATACAAAAAACATAACACAAATCTATTGAAAAGGTAAGTTCCGCCGTTACAGGCGCCAATTTTGGGAGAGATTTTAGGAGAGAAATTTAATTTTTCTTTTCTTTTAATTTTTTTAATTCTTTTTAATTTAATTTAATAAAGTGGACTTTCTGGCGCTAGGAACAATGCTATATATATAAGAGGAAACAAATTACATCTAGCCACAGTAGTAGCAACACTTTGCAATGGATGCTTTTCGCAATCCCACGTTGATAGAAATTACTACTATCTGTCAATTAGAAGGGACTGCTGTTGATTATTGTCGTGAGAATGGCATTTTGCCTAACTCAGACGCATTAAGATTACTTCATGAAAACGATGCTACTTGTCCGCTTGGACGGTCACTTGCTGGCTGGACATTTGGCTGCTTACTCTTGGTTTGCTTGCCATAAGAAAACCCCTTTCAAGGACTTTATTTCGGAAGTACATCGCCAATTTCCTGTCGTGTGAACTGACTTTAGTTTACACTGCTTGTTCATGTTTGTCAATACCATGTTTGTTAATACATGTTAAGGTATGTTATTGCATGTTACAGTTACATATGTTTATGAATATGTTCAACTTGTAATTAAATAATACCTTATGACATTACTTCATATATAACTGCATAATGTATACGCAAGTGTTTGCGCCAGCAGTTTTGTACATATTATCACTAGGATAAGAAATCACTATTTGTAAGGTGTGCGCCTCCCGGAGTAGAGCGTTTTGCAGTAAACCTTCAGTTAAGTAAGGTGTGCACCTACCGGAGTAGAGCGTTTTACAGTATGCCCTCAGTTTTGTAAGGTGTGCGCCTACCGGAGTAGTGCATTTCTGACAATTGCGAAAAATTGTAAGGTGTGCGCCTACCGGAGTATCACCCACCGGGGGAATAACTGCGTGACACGCCCACCCGTGTTCTAAACCTCGAGACGGGCACAAACGTAGTGCTTGTGTTTTCGAGCTTTAACACACATGCCCAGGGCGAGTGAGTGACCCCTGTTGTACTATTTTTCTGGGGGGGGGGTCCGTGGGGTCCAATTTGTAGTTTTGGGGGAGTCGGCAGTTAAAGTTTAATTCAGACAGTTGTTAGTTGGGGTGGGGGTTGTCTAACACTTGATCCAAGGTTTACATTAAAAGCTTTAATTCGGCACCAGCTTTACTCTCAAATCAACCTTTCATCAAAACAGCAGACCGTTGTTAGCCATTCATTTAATTGCATTTCATATCTGAAAACAAAGTTAATTTCATCTATCAGAAAATATAGCCGGACTTTAATTCTTATAAGCCAGACACAGACGAATTAAATTAGCATAGTGTGAGCTTTCAAATTCACGTTTGCTACCACTAAGGGCCTTTTCGCGCGCGAGTTAGAAGAGTGGGCAACCACGACTATGGCTGCCTTGGGGGTGACTGCAATAACCGCACGACAGTATGGTTTGGGGACTTTGTTTTCTGTCCTTGATCTTCGCATCTCCGCTTCTTGGCGTCTTCTATATATTGTCCGCGGAGAGCAGCATCTTTCGGGTCACAAGATGAACCACAATGATGCTAAAGCTAAACCACTTACAAAAAAACCGAATAGAGGAGAAATTTTTTCAGTTCTTAGATTTAGGCAATTTCTGAGTAGGTATTTTAGAAATGCTCAAAGGTTTCGGAAATCAGTATTTTACGTAATTTAAGATTTTTACAAAGAAATACAAAAAGCAACTCAATATTTAAACTTGATAATGCACTACGTTAATGTGTGAAAATGAGTGAAATCCGTGACTAAAACTTTTTCATTGTGGACTCCCTTAAGTCGTTTAACTCGGTTCGCGAAAAAGCCCTCAATGTACCAATGTACACGATGCATTAGAGAAACCCTGACTACCAGATATATATATATATATATATATATATATATATATATAAGTACGTTCATTTCGTTATCCCATCTTTTGCACAAAGGATGTGACGGTTAGAAGAGTTCCGTGCTGATTAGTGAAAGTCGGAGTTTCGTTTTCTAGCACCTCTAGAGCCTGAGACAACATTTCATCGAAGTATTCTGGATCCACTGTGATTTCAAAGGTTGTTGCTAGAATTATATAACAATAATTCCTTAGGCACACACAGACACACATGTACACATGTTAGGCTAAGAATAGAGCGTGCTTTAACACGTCTAAGCATAAGCCAGGGCTGCGCCCCTTAGACAATAAAGCATAGCAATATAGTAATGATCAGCAAAAATTCTTTACATGACGGGTGACCACATAGAGCCAATTTCCAAAGTTTCCTCTATGGGAACACTTCGAGGACCGCATAGAGAACTAACTGCTATCCCCACAGAGCAGTTAATCGCGGAATTTTGTCCCCATAGAGCAGTAAATAACGTTATATATATATATATATATATATATATATATATATATATATATATATATATATATATATATATATATATATATATATATATATATATATATATATATATATATATATATATATATATATATATATATATATATATATATATATATATATATATACAGCTTTTTTAAGAGTGTCATTGCACCATCATACGAAAACAGGAATAAATCAAACGAAAGCGAAAACAGGAAAATGATTAGAAAAACAAAATTTGTTTTAGGTTTAGTCCTGGACAGTACTACTTACGCGTAGTTACGGTGAGATCCTGGAACCCGTAGTCAATGTGAAATCTGAACAGTAACTGTATTGTGATGTGATCCAGTTCAGTCTGACTGTCCTCCAGCTGTCCACCGGTAACAGTTCCGATCATTATGTTCACTAAACAATAGCAAACATCTGATTTGGTGAAACCGTCAACAAGTGCCAAAGTCCAGTACTGTTTTAGACATTATTACAGAAAGAAAGTATAATAGAGAGCTTTAGGCTATAGATGAAAGTTTTACCACTTGGATAGAAGAGTATAGAATATTGGAAGACTCGTAGATATACCCATATACCTAATCAAGTATTAATTATATGATAGGCAGATCGTAAATATATAATCATGTGTGATACAAAGATTTTTAGGCTAAATTTTTTCCGGTCTCGCCTATTTCGTTGCTCACACTCACAGTAAGTAGTCACTGCTAGATTCTACCCTAGGTAGCGTCTTAGGAGGATACTTACTTAGGAGAATGTCTAGCAGCTGTTTAGGAGGGAGTTAGGAGCAGACATGTGCAGGAGGGGAACTTTTGGGGAGGGGGTGAACCGGCGGACTAAAACCGGATTTTTTCCGGTTTTTGCCATAAAACCGGAAAAATCCGGATTCTGGAGGGGGGGGTAAGGGACCCCTCTGGGGTGAGGTCCAGGTCTGGGGGGCGGGTGAATACCCACCAAACCACCCCCAAGCACATGTATGGTTAGGAGACCTCATAAGCCTGTTTCAAAAGATTTCTCCAAGTTTAGCTGTTGCTGCTCCCAACTTAAAAATTTAGGAAATGGTGAATGGACAGCTTTCCTAGTTTAGGTCCTCTTTCGCTCGCGAGTTAAACGAGTGGAGATAAAAATTGTTTACTAGTTGAATGAAACCTCCAGTCGAGTTACAATGAATTGGTTAGCTCTTTTTTAACCCAATGCACGAAAAGAATTGAGTTAAATAAACTCTTTTAACTCGTTTAACTCGCTGCGCGAAAAGACCTTAAGGGTTGGTATCGCTTTGTGTAAATTTGCTATACGTTTCAATCCTTTATGAAAATTGACAAACCTTTCCAAATATGTTAGTTTTGTGCGTTTTAAGGATCTGAAACCAGTTCAAAGTTTTTAGGTGAAAAGAGTTTTGGTTTTTAGCCTTTTTCCAGTAACCGGATTGGTTCTTATGGCTGGAAAGCATATATACATATGCTGGGGGGGACGTGGGTTTCGCCTTCCTCCAGAAGTGGACCTCACCCCCACCGAATCCGGATTTATCCGGTTTTTTGGGAAAAAACCCGGAAAAATCCGGTTTTCCGGCGGCCGGCGACCGCCGATTCACCCCTGCAAAATTTCCTCTCCTGCACATGTCTGCTGGAAAGAGTTCTTATGTTCAATTGCTACACACCGTCCAATTGCAAATTTTGCCAATGTCTATGGGTCTTTTCGCGCAGGGAGTTAAACTAGTTAAGAGAGTTAAAATCAGCTCAAAACTTTTCGCGTACAAGGTTAAAAGGGTGAAACAGTTCATTTTCATTCGCTTGCAGGGTTAAACGAGTAAAAAGTTTCAACTCTACTCTTTTAACTCTCGCGCGAAAAGGCCCTATGAGTTGGAGATTGTTACCCTAGGCTAAGGATGTGGTCGAAAGACATTTCTTGTAAAACTGGAATTGTTTCGTTTTGTTTGAACATCGATTTCTCACAAACAAAATATGTACCCAATGGATTCTCACGGCTTTTGGCAGAACGAGAATTCGAACTATTGAGAACGCAACTTTTTGTTGGTTTGCGCTAGACTTCTCCAGTTGAAAGGAAAGTCAATACGAAGTTGCAAAATTTCGTGTCACCGTACTTTTAGCTGTTTTCTGGAGCTATTAAGCAAAATTCGAAAATGTCCCACGGCCACATGACCTCCATCTTATGGCACAATATCTTGTAATTTTGGCCGATTCGGCAGTTTTGAGAAATCGATGTTCAAAGATCGACGGCTTATATTTAGCTGGGTCAACAGAACAGAGAAGGGACAACAAAAATTGTGAGTGGACGTATAGCTTTTGATTTAGCCATTGCATTCGCTGACAACAGTAAGCATGCTTAGTGTCCGCGTAAACTCGCAGTTGAATTATTATAAATTATTAATGAATGAATGCATCAATCATGAACTAATCATGCATTAATCAAACAGTCAATATATTATATATACGTACGTTTTTCTGTAGAACAGTCAACCTCGTCAGATTCACTGCTTGGACTACCTCTATTCCTCCGCGCAGTTTCAGCGGTACCAATTTCTAGTTCAGCAGCAAATAACGCCACAATGGCGAAGTAAATAAACAATTTCATAACTGACCTATGATCTTCTTGCTAAACCCTGAAAATATGCATCTTATTTTGGCCTTTCGCTTTGTTTGGGGTCAACCACATTGAAGAGACTACATATTTTGCTAAGCATTACGGTTAAAAAATAGCAAATAATAACTTCTGTGGTTGTTATAATGAAATCTAATTACATATGACAGAAATATTTTTCGCGCAGCAACATTGAAAATAAGAACAGTTGCAAATCATTGATAGAAGAAAGTAATTCAAGCTTAAAATTATAAAGTTCTGTCGCACGTTTATGTGAAACAACTACACAAAAGTTTGAAATCCACACTCTAAAGGACAGACACAACATATGATTTGAACTGGAATTGACATTTACTCCACCTAGGCATTGCTTTCCATCTACGATTCTGTCTGAAGGCAAATGTTGGGAGTTGGCCGAAATTTTCATCGACAAAGCAGGTTGTTGGCCGGCCAGTTGTTCAGTTGTTCGGTCAATAGCCAACGGCCAACGCCCAATGAACGGGCAACCAACGGGCAGAATTCAGGTCCAGATGAGAATTTTTCATGCAATTCCCCCCAAAATTGCTAAACGTTACTGTATTTTCTTTAGCTTTCCGCAACATTGTTAACTATGCTTGTGCAAGATTGAAATGTGAAAAAGGAATGTGAAATGTTGAAATGTGAGGGAAAGTCGCCAGGACGGGGATCGAACCACCGAGTTATGACTCTGACGGAGGGTGCGCAACCACACAACTATATCCCCGACAGCGAGACTAGTTTTATAACTCTAATTACTGCGCACATAAAGCGCTGATATTTAGCACAAGAAATTGACACATTAACCACTAACTGAAATTCAGCATTAAATTTCTTGGAATTCCAGGTAATCCTCAAATTCAAGAACCACGACATTATACTTATACACCAAGCCAATGAAAGGGCCTGCAATTCAACCATTCTAAGACGTCTTAAACGACTTCATATTCTCAGAGCGATAAGGAGTAAGGACATGGAAAAGTCGTGAAAGGTTGAAATTAGGATCTCAAAGATGTGAGGAAGTGTCCGGGAGGGAGGGTGGGGGTTGAACCACCGAGTTGGCTCAGTAAGAAGCAGGGCGTGCTAACCACTCACTTATATTCGCGGACAGCAAGGCTAGTCTATCACTGGCTTGCACCAAACATTTTTAACTCGGTGTTACGTTAACTCGGTGTTAATAAGAGATAACCCGCAGTTAGACCGTTGCACCAAATTGAGTTAACGTAACTCGATGTTAACTTTAAGGTTAACTCGGTGTTAAACACCAAAAAGTTAACCCTCAGCGGGAGTAGGGTTAACCCTTATAGGGCCACTATTTCTAAGGATATATATTACTATTATTTTTATTCCTGAATTAAATTCTAAGATATAATATAGGTACTGAGTGACAGTTAAATAAATGAGTGACCTTAGGACGATTCAGAAAAAGCTTCCAGAAATTTCTCAATTCCTCAAAAATTGCTGTGACCCCTTCGACAGAGCTGTGATGACTCTTGAAGCGAAGGTTCCATTCAGAGAGGACATTGAGGTAAGGTTTATAAGGCATGCCCTTCCAGATTATTGTATTTCATTGTATCAAGTCCAGTACAAGAAAGTATTCTGTTAACCTTATTCTCCAGCCGATAACACCGAGTTAAATGGATGGCTATAACTGCTTCCCGATTGGATGGAAACTGTTTCTGGCTCCCTACGGATTGGCTAACCCTCTATTAGAAGTTAACTCGGTGTTAACCTTTAGGTTTCGTAACACTGAGCTGAAAAGCGTTAAGCCTTAAGGTTAACTCGGTGTTCTGTAACCTGCTGCACTCAGGGTTAACTCGGTGTTAACCTTAACTTTAATCTTATTTGGCGCAAACGAGCGTATAAGGTTTAATTTAACCTTTCACGAGTTAAATGTTAAATATCCTGCGATTTCTGTGTGGGCGTCGGATTAGGATTAAAGGAATTAAAAGCCTGTCCACTCTCTGTACACGTATACAGAATAATATTCTTCGATATCATGCGGACGTTAGTATTCGCTGAAATGGTTAAAGAAATGCTGAAGTGGACAAACTGATGACTCGTTCATTGATCTTCGCAAGCGGAGAAGTACAACTCATCATCTAAGCTAGGCCAACGGCCCAACGACGGGTCAACCGCGAACGGACAACGAACTCCGCCAACAACCAATTGCTTGGCCAACGAACGGCCAATTGGTCGGACAACGAACTGCCAACGGCTAATTGACCAAGGGCCAACGAAATTAAATTAGTGGACTGATTCTAGTCTCCGACGACACACTATTGGTCTCCGACGACACACTATTAGGTTGCCGACTGAAACTAAAACCAGTTTGAATGTAGTGTTGTTTCAGTAGCCGATTTTAGTTTCAGTTTCAGTCGACGATCCAAGACGGTTTCAGTTTCAGTTTCAGGTCTCCTCCCAAAATAGTTTCAGTTTCAGTCGGAATCGCAAAATCAAAATAGTTTCAGTTTCAGTTCATTCGAAAAACTGCAGATGCTAGCCTTGAATAGAGTTGTGCCGGTGCCTTGTATCGGGCCTCGGGCCCCGGGCCGGGCCGGTCACGGTCACGGCCCCGGGCCTCTTTTTCCGAGAGAGGCCCGGGGCCCGGCCAGATGCTTCGGCCCGGCCCGATTCATGACCACCGGGCCTCCCGGGCCGGCCCGGGCCCGGTCAGGCCCGGGTGATGTTGGGCCTTCTAAAACGGACTTTTATTTTGTCTCTATGTTTGGCAGTGTTGAATTTACTATGACCTTTGCGTATGTGATGTCTTCTGAGGATGGTTTGTGAATTATAGACAACAAGAAATGAGACATTTCATAAACAAATTTTGCCTAAGGACCTGATTTGGTTCTGGCAAGTGTTAAAAATATTAACAGATTCGGTAATGAACTGCAGAGAATGGTAGATTTAATGAACAGGTATAGTCGACCGATAGGCTCTCATTAATTAATATGAATGTGATTGGCTAGTTAAGAGATAGATAGATACGCTATCGCAGCGCTACCCAAAGGCTCAGAAGAATAAGTATGTTATATTGCAAACGCCTGTCTTAAAGTGGTGGTTTTCAACTAATAAGACAGTACAATATTAAGTGACGTAATATTCAACCGAAAATGGCATGTCTAGGCTTGAATCTGAAGGCCCGGGCTTTGTAACGGATCGGGCCCCAACGCCGAGAATGGAACCCGGGCCTTGTATCGGGCCTCCGGGCCGGGTAAATCACTTAACGGCACAACCCTAGCCTTGAGACAATCTAATGCATAAAGTTATGACTATTTATACTTCCACTGCAGAGTACTAACGAAAAAACCGCTTTAAACCTTCAAATCTTCATGTTTTGAGAAAAGACTGAAACTAGTTTCAGTCCGAGTTTCAGGTCTTAATCCAATCTAGTTTCAGTTTCAGTCGACCGCCTAAAATAGTTTCAGTTTCAGTGCCTGTCCGGTCCCCCCCGATTTTATTGTATTTTGTGTGGTTAAGTATCAAGTTGGATCGCCGATCCGTCTGATTGAAGCGATCCGATATGACCTCCGTATCCCGGACCGGATCAATTTTACCGAGCTGATCCACACCACTACTATGTATATAATGACAATTTAAACTTTTATTTAAACAATAAAGCTTTATTCGTATACTATCCACCAATATGCCATCAAAAATTACCGTAAAAAGACAAAGAAACGCTTGATGCAAATACGAACAATAAAAAGAAATCAGTATAACGATTGCTGGTCGATCGGACGAGATAACTACCGCAGACAGTTTTGGACACGCGCGGAATCTATAAACTTCGCCAACAAGACCAAAGAATTTTCACTTATAATAAGCTCGGATGGAAACCGAACAAACGACTAATCTTCCAGAAACCGGACAGAGGGGGATTACAAAACAATCCAAAATGTCTTGCTTCCCCAGGATTTGCATTTTCGTCTTCTTTTCTTCTTTGACACCTTTTACTCAACAGGTAGAATCCTTTTTCCTAGACCGTACATTAATTCCATTCCCGGACATAATTCCATTCCCGGACACTTTCCGCTCATTTTATCAGTCCGGAATAATACTGATTTGAGAGAACGATGACTACAGACTCTGAAATAGTCCAGGCAAATCTGGCGTGGCCAACAGTCGTTGACTTATCTGTCCCAAAACACAGAACCGATCCTCTTCAATGCTGACCACCTCCTAAAAAACAAACAAACACACAAATGCAGACATTGTGCAGCAGACGAAATTTGTGGAGCGGAGGGCCGAGACGTCACCGAAAAACCAGACTCTCCAAAAACCGGCCCCAGCACTACTTTTAGAAGCTACACTAATTCTAAAATACAGTAAAGCAGTTATGAAAAACCAAAATAATTTCATTGTATCCAGTAAATATTGTATATTAACTAGTTCTTTAAAGTGCCTATGATTGAAACCCCCAAAGCTGAAGATTCGTACACTGCAATCAAATTCATAATGGTTCAAACAAATTAATTTATTGTGTACTATAAATTAGGATTGTGCTATTTCACATTCCCTTCAAAATTTCATTTTATGCTTTTCCATTTTTCCTTTTGATTCAATAAATTGAACAAACTTGCTAAATACGTAAGTGCTAATGTTCAATGCTTAAGGGGGATTAAGCGATTTTTCGACCATCTCCGATTTTGCTCATTTTCACATATTTTGTAGTCCCAATGGGTCCTCAAAACAAGACAAGAGCGTTTTGCATAATGTTGCTTCTATCGTGCTGTAGAGCCCTTCAAAGGTGACCTCGACATGTGTTAAACATAGGAAAATGAAAAAGTTAGGTTAAAAAGTTTATGGCAGAAAAATTTTTCGCTGTATGCAAGATACAGCGCTACAACCTTGCAGTTCATGTTAAGGACATATCAGAGAGTGCAAATAACCCTTCTGGTACAATTCTGTTGAGTGTCGGATTTTTGGCGATTTTTCAAAGTAAAAATTTTGTAAAAATGGTGCTTTTTGTACCACGAAAAACAGGACCAGCGAAACATTTTCGCCTCTCCTGCACGATTGGCAAAAGCTACAGAAATCACTTATAGATAGTTGCACTCTACGCATGCACAGAATTCTTATTCGTAGTTGCAAATTTCTACCATTTGTAGTGCTCTCAAAAAACTTGCCACAAAATGTGCTAATTTTGCCAAAAATCACCATTTTGCACAATTTTCACGTTCTTTTAATAATTTCTCACTCGTTACCCACTCGAAAGTCACCAAAATTGGCACATAAAACTCTCAATGCCTGCCGGACATTATGCTAAAGGCAAATGCTTCAAGGTAGAACTTTTCTGTCGTGTCGGCTCCTTTGATCTCTTATAGGTCACAAAAGTCAATTTTTGAAATTTCCAAAATATAGCCAAATTGGGTATCTTTCGATAGCTACTGATGAGCTGAACAACTTTTCTAATAGAACTATGTGTGTGAAATGTAGTATCTGAAAGTTAGAGCAAGTTAAAGTTTGAGGCACAGTTAGCTGAAAAAGGCTCAGTTCACAATTGAAAAATGTACTGTGAACGACTGGCTGGATATCCCGTAGTTGTTTTAGTATTAAAATATTAGCCAACCCACAGAATTAATTTGCCATATTAGTTGACCCAAATTTCGCTGCCGTTCTGTCTCAGCATGACCTTGGAGGGCAAATCACAGTGATTTTCAAGTTTTCCAACTTTATAGCTGAATATCTCTGCCACCGTTTGATTTCGAACTCTAATGTTTTGTCTTGTTCTTGAGAACATATGTACCTATATTGTGTGTGAAAATGAGCGAAATCCGTGAGTATCGATTTTGACCCAAAGCGACCCCCCCCCCTTAATACTTGAAAGCGGGGACTGGAGGCGTGGCACATTTTTTAAAAATGTGACAGGATTGATAGTCTATTTTTCTCATAATTACATAATTAAATAAATTACATAATAATATGGCATGTATCTACAAATCTACAAAAACTCTAATCGAACCTGTTTACAGGCAGACTGTACGCCCAAGTCCAGATTAAAACGGACTCCGCCCAAAACCAGCCGGCAGCGTCCAGATTTCAGCACCTGTAGCTTCCCCACCGGCCCCTCAGGGAACGCTGATAGCGCATGCTGTTCCGCTGGCTTGGCAGGGACCGTAGGTAGAGACTACAAGTACAAAACAATAAAATATGACAAAAAAATAGAAATTGTTATTTTTCTGATCACCTTCAATCAACGTCAGGGATTATTCGCACCTTGTCAAAGGAAAATGTACCCTAGATGTAAAATGTAAAGTTGTGCTTATTCCAGGGAATGATTCTTCGAGGGGGGATCTCTTTGGGGAACCCTGGGTAGGGTAGGGTAAGAAGTGTGGGTGGGGGATTTTCGAACATTTTCTAAAAAAATTGCTACAAATTGGGCTGTATTAATAAGTCACGGAAAAATTTAGTTTTAGTGCAAAACTACGCAAAAATTAGGCTTAAAACAGAAATTATACTCCCACTTCGATTTCCGAAAATTACAATCAATTTTGAATATTTGGCCTTCTGAGTGGTTTTCCAAGGCAAACCTGGACACCAAATTTAGTAATCACTTTTTTTGCTGGGAGACAGGGCGAATTTTGGGGGGGGGGATCGTTTAAAGGGGATCACCTACCGCACTAAGCACAGCCAAGTAAAGCCAACACTGTACCCAAAAAAATTAGATACGTACAGAAACAACCTTAATAGAGTTTGCTTAATCAGCATTGCGTAATAAAGCAGTCAAAAGGATCAGCAAAAAATGCTCTTTAATGTTTACCGCAAAAATTCCCGATCAAAAAATAGATTTCAGGCGAATTTTTTGTTAAATTTGCAAAATATATAACTCCAGCATTATTTATGATTTATTTATTTATATTTATTCAAGTTTTGATCCAAAATTAAGGAAGAAAAATCTGATCTCTTAATTCATACATACAGACCCGAGAACAATGTTAAATTTTAAATTTAAATTAAATTTAAGTTATATAACATGTCATGTTTTACCTGATCAGTGCTGGAGCCAGGCTTCTTCGGTTCTTCTTCAACCAGATCCGACAAAATGCTTGGCAGCTGCATGAAAACCAGTTCGCTATTCCAGTCTGAAACAAAGAATAATGTACATACAGGAAATAAAAATTTATCCTAAAAATATACGTACATACGTATACCCATAACAGAAAAGCTAAAAATAGGACGAATAAATATGTTGCGTGTTACTCAAAAACACATTTAAGTATTAGTACGTAGTACTAAATTATTACTATAAAGCAGAACTTATTTTTAATTCTTACTATATTAATACAAGTTGTTTAATAAATTAAATAGTAATTAGACACTCAAAACAACATTCACTATCAAAATATGACAAAACTTTACGAATGCTAGGAAAATCTGTTTTCTCAAACGACGAGCGTTGTCGACAAGAAAGGATAAAAATATTATGATCGACTGAAGAAAAAAGGCAAAATCCTTTTTGGTCGTTTCCCAAAAAGTTTAGAAACAGAAAGGACCCAAATACAATACCTTTTTGAATCAAATCTGTCAACATTTTGCTTTGATTCAGATCTTTGGAATCATCCAAATCTGTATATAAGTATTAAAAATAGAGACCAAATACAAAATGAAAAAATAGTATACGCAACAAAATTGCAAGAAAAAGCCAACCAACTATCCATTATAAATTAATGATTAACCACTTGAAACAACATTCACTCTCAAAATATGATATAACACTTTTTAGTGTAATTAATGTATCTAATGTACAAGAAAAGAGTAAAATCCTAATGTTACACTTATAGCGATGCCTATTAACATACGAATAGAGGCCAGGCCCTTGGCAGGGTCCAACTTAGCCAGCGGCAAATGAACAGGCTTAAAATCTGGATCAGGGATTTCCACGCACTAAAATGCAAATTATATGAACCATGGATCATTATTATTATTATGAGTGCTTGACATGAAACCAAAAAAGAATGTAAAGAAAATTGTAAAAGTCCAGGATTAGGGCCGGGGGGGGGGGGTTTCCAAAAACTGGGCCAAAAAATTGGTATTTTTTCGTGTATTCTGTATAGGTAAAAATGACCTGATAAAAGCATGTAAGTATTTTCGGGGGAGGGGCAATTCCCCAACTGGTAAAATATACCCAGCTATCAGAATGACATTTAAAAAATCTATAATTTTCAAAATTTTTCAACACATGGGCAGAAACGACAACTTAAGGAAACCTAGTCACTCCAACACCTGTAACCCAAAAATTCAGGCATCCGGTGGAATGCTTAGCCTAAACTCGAGACGCACCGGAGAGCCGCCACCCGCCACTACGAGTTCCGGGGTTTGGAAATTTCAACACAGCTCTGAAGAAGACATCGATCTTAGCCTAAAGACGCTACTACAAAGAGCGCAGAAATCTGTACACTAGAAACCAAGTATATTTTAAACATTTCACGTCCAGCTACAATAAACGACCACAGTCTGTGTTCATTTAACCAAGACATTAAAGTAACATTCATTCAAATTGGTGGTACAAATCTGGGTTTATTTTAGGCAAAAATAAGTGGGGGGGGGACGCCCCCCCCACTAGTGGGGGGGGAGGTCGAAAAGTGGAGGGGAAATAAAATGGGCCAAAAATGCTGTTTAAATAGCCTGTTTTCCACATACACTGCTATAAGTATGCTTAAAAGTGCTCAAAAATCAAGTTTTGGCACCAAAAAAGGCGATTTTTGATCAAAAACTTTTGAAAATTTTGACCAAAAATCCTAAAAATTTGGCAATTTCTGGGCACCTTAGGGTGAGTGGGGGGGAAGCCCAAAAAAGTGGGGGTGGGGCCGAGTGGGGGAGGGGGAGGTGCTCGAGTGGGGGGAAACCCAAAAAGTGGGGAGGGGCGCCCCCCCCCAGTAAAATAAACCCAGCAAATCAAAAATTTTCATTTCAAAAATCTTCTTAAAAATCCAAGTTTCACAGTAATTTCAAGTACATAATACAAAATTACTGTGTATCACTGTTGTCATTCTAATCGATGAGATGAGATAACTTACAAGTTTACCCATGTCTGACTTTCAAAATTTCCAAAAGTTCAGTCAATATCAAAACTCTTGCTAATCTTTGACCACCGGCCAGGACTCGGTGGATCCCTGTCCGACTTACACTCAAGGCCAAATCCTTCTTCAAATCCTCCTCATCAAACATCTCGTCGGTTTCCATGGCCTCTCCGGAGGTTCCGGCCGACCCGGCAAAGCCCAACTCTGACTTCAGGGAAGCGGTAGTCGACGCTTCACCGCCACCTTGCCCAAAACAGAAGGTCCCCCTACCTCCCAGGCGACCTCTGGCCCCGGTAGTGGAGCCTCGACCCCGACCAGACCCACCATAGGAAGAGCTGAGGCCAAGCCCTATGCCAGGCTCTACAACACAGTAAGAAGAAAGAAAACAGAATAAAATAAAGTAAAATAAAAGAATAGAATAATCAGTAAACCAACCTTAATGGTTCTATGTAGTGGTATATATACTGATAGGGACCTCCTAAAGTTACAAGGACAAAAGATTTTGAAGGAAGGGGAGGTTGCGAAGATTTTACTAAAAATATAGCTAAATGCGCTGTTGCAAAAAGGCCCATTCAAAAGTTTATTTCGATAGAACTAAGCAGATGATATATTTGGGTTTATATATATATATATATATATATATATATATATATATATATATATATATATATATATATATATATATATATATATATATATATATATATATATATACTTTAGGGGTGGTGGGGAGGGGGGCGCCCCCCACTTTTTGGGCATCCTCCCCAGTCACTGTAAGGTGCCCAGAAAATGCCAAATCTTAAGGATTATTGGTCAAAATTTTCAAACAATTTCTGGCATCGCCGGAATTTTTTGGTCCAAAATCGTCTATTTTGGTACTCAACCTCAATTTTGAGCAGTTTTAGCATAATTATAGCAAAACATGTACAAAACAGGCTATTTTTACTGTATTTTTGGCATTTGTAGACCATTTTATTTCACCCTACTAGTGGGGAGGGCTCCCCCCACTCTCCCCACCCTCACTTTTTTCGCTTAAAATAAACCCAGTATGCAGGGGCGCACTTAGGGGGCGGCCGCTCCCCCCCCCCCCAAACCAGACGTAATGGAAAACTTTTATTGTCCGCGCGTAGCGCGGGCATAAAATTTCAAAACTTTTCGCGCCTTCGGCGCGAAATTTACTTCAGTTTTGCTTAGTTTACCCTTATTTCAACGTTTTAAACATTTCAATAGCGACTTTTGTTAACAGTGTCAAAAATTTTATTAGACTTTTGCGCGACTTGGCGCGAAATTTATTAGACTTTTGCTTAATTTACGCTTATTTTTCCATTTTCAACCTTGTTTTCAAAAATTTTTCTACTTCTGGTGGGCCTCGCCCCCCATACCCCCAAATTTTTCTGAGGTCCGCCCCCCCTGAAAAATTTTTGTAGGTGCGCCACTGCCAGTATGTAATAGTCAAATGGGAAAACTGAGCACAAATCCGCCCGTCGCAAATGCCCAAAAGCAATTTGAGCAAAGTTTTGATCTTCAGTGCCATTTTTAAGTTCAAATGTTAGTGCTTCTTGGAGTAATTTTAGAGAGGAATTTTTTGGAAAGGAAGGACAGGGGTTCCTGGATGGGTATCTCATCAAACCCACGTACCTAGGACAAGTTCTGGGAACCAGTATAATACCTCGTTTGACTGCCACTCCCTGGACGCCTTGAGAAAAAATTCCTTCCGTTTTGATAATCAGATCAGCTTTCCGTTTATCCAGAGTCCCGCCCCGCCCCGCGCCAAAATCGCCACCTCGCCTGCCTCGACCACGCTGACTCCCGCGACCACCCCTGAAACAGAACAGAGAACCCGTTCCGCCCAATTAACATACAACGGATGAACAGAATACCACCAATACCACGTAGTACATATACATACGTAAAAACATAAACACTACTCACACTCTCATCTAACTTATTTACATGTATCTTCACAAGAAAACTGCGCATGTACGTACATAGAAATATGGACACTTAATAAAAACACATAAAATTCATTCAACATATATATTATATATACAAGAAATAAAAATGCTCCTCTGGAGCATAAAAAAAGTAATATGGGTGATGGTGAGGTTGTAAAATCAAAAGAGGACTAGTCTTTAAAATGCTTAATATGGGGGCTAGGTTCAAAAATAGAAGAGGACTAGGTTGTGAGCGAATTAATATGGGCACAGCTTCGCCGAACAACCCATATTCGCGGTTTATAAACGTAAATCATTATGCATATCCATCCAAGCTACATTTAGTTTATAGTGCATAAACAATCTCTACTGCTACGTATACAGGCGCGTAGCCAGGGGGGGGCAAGGGGGGCATGCCCCCCCCCCCGAAATTGGGTTGCCCCCCCCCCTGGAAATAATCTGCAATCAGGAAATCTTTATGATGCAGACAGCAGCTGTAGACTGCGCTGAGCCTAGAAATTGATGAAAATTAAAACAATAAGAACTATATAAAATCGAAAATTTTTCGCGCCTTCGGCGCGCATTATTTTTCTTCGTCGTCAATTTTAAAATGTCCTATCAATTTGATAATCAATAATCACAAATGTTAATCTGATCTTAGTTCGCATAATGTAGTAAGGTATGGTACGTTTTACCGTGTTTTGCTCAAAAAACGCGCAAGTATGTATGTACACACTTCTTCTGGAAAATAGCAAAAAATTTTTGGGTACCGTGTAGTGTAACGTTATGGAAGTTAGCATTTGTTTATTCATTCACTTCCCAGATAAATTTCCGAATTTGTTTATTCATTCACTTCCCAGATAAATTTCCGAATAGGCTTTCTGTTATTTAAACCAAACGATATGCTGTTGATTATCCTACAAGAGGAAAAATGAGCTCAGAAAAATTCATTTCAGGCAGCAAAAATAAAAAATTCTTCAACATCTGGGGCATACATTAACACGGGGTCCGATTCTGGGGGGGGTCTGCCCCGACCTCGGCGAAGGGTCTACCCCTGAAAAAATCCGAAATTTTATAGGGGTCTGCCCCGAAATTTGCAAAACTTGCGAATTTTTAACGTTTTTGACCAAAAATTAGTAAAAAATGACAATTTTCAGCAATTTTTAAGAAATTTTTTTAAAAAATCGCTAAAATTTGCTAAAAAATTACCAATTTTCAGTGAAAATCGCTGAGGGGTCTGCCCTTTTTTGCTTTCTGGACGAGAGGGTCTGCCCTTTTTTCCTTTTCTCTGAGGGGGTCTACCCGTTTTTTGTCGGTCTGGGGGGGGTCTGCACCCCCCCCCCCCATTCCCCCCCCCACGTTATCCTATGAGGGGGACTCCGCCCCCCTGACCCCCCAACTGGTATCAGTTGCGCAAATCATTCAAAGGGTGCATTTTTAATTTCCTACATCTCTTAAACATTGTTAATTTGAAGCTTGGAAAAATAAGCTAACGTAATAGAATGCTTGCGGTTCCCTTTTTAACTGCCATAGTTAAGGGAAAAACCAAAACCAAACTTACAATAAATAAAGGTATATACATAAACTATCAAATAAACCCATTTTTATGGACCACCGTTTCATATTCAACCATAGTTTCATCTGAGCCACTACGATCGTTATCAGCCGTAGCATCCATCTTCACTTCTCACAGAATCACATAACCAAAAGCATTGTAAGTGCATACACATATTTGGTACATAAAGGTGAATTTTCATATACGGATCGCCTTGTTATGCCCGACCAACCCGATTGAGGGACTCATCAGGGGCTTTCAATCAGGTTATTTTTAAGTTAAATTATCCCAAGTTAAATTTTGTAGTTAAAGGTCGTTTCGTCCCCTAGCGATCAACTCCAGACATTCGTGAAGTTATACATAAAGATTCACTTATACCTCATTCTGTGCGTGCAAACATTGAGTCACTAATTTCCATAAAACATCTACCGATTGATTATGTAAGATATCATTACTATATGAGATTCCTTTAAGATTATTTAGAAAATGAAATTTAAGTTTTCTTTTTGAATAATTTTTATTAATCAATAGTTTAATTAGTTTTGATACCCGAAATACAAAATTATCAAGGTTAGTACATATGACTAAGTATCTACGTATTTCATTTAAATAAATTCTATATGCTACATTCTCTGAAAAATTACCTTTAATATTAGGAAACTTAACCACTGAAAAATTAAAATCATCTGTTTTATCATATACCCCACATTCGAACTTATTACCAATTATAGTTACATTTATATCTAAGACACATGCATGGTCACTATTAACATTTTCTTTATTAAGTACTAATGTATCTGGATATATAAATAAATATAAATCATTAAATATACTGTTGTCGTTAATTACCGTTATATCATCAATATACCTAAATACATATCTAAGTTTGCTTAATAAGTTGAAGTCATGTTTATACAACAATTTTTTAACATATAAAAATTCGTAGTAAAACAGAAATAAATTAGCTAACTGTGGGGCACAATCTGTACCCATAGGTATACCCACAGCCTGTTTGAATATCTTATTACCACAGGAAAAGTAAAGGTTATTAAGCAACCACTCTATATTGGATAGTAAGTCTTCTTTTGATAAAATTATTCCTTTATTAGTATTAATACCCCATCTAGCACTGTTTTCGTAAACAATTATTTTACGATTAGAGTTATTAGCATAACCTAAGTTAATTACATATTTAAGAGCTACTATTATACATTCATGCCTAATGCTAGTATATAGTTGACCAAAATCATAAGTATTAATACTATGAGCGTCTCTACGTTTATTAAGTTTTTTAATAACATTAGATATTGCTGATGACCTATCAATTATCCAGAACATATTAGCTAAATGTCTAGTATTTTTATTTATTGCATTAGCATACACATGCAACCTATCCATAATCAATTTTAGTGCCTTACCAACACCCTTTGACATTTCCTTATTAATTGATCTGTTACTGGCAATAATAGTTCTATATTTTATGGGATTTTTATGAAACTTAGGTAATATATGAATAAAGGGCAAACTTTCATACGCATTATTAGTAGGCCAGCCCATACCTTTAATTTCATCACTGATTGTATTTTTTAAGGTATTTATATCTATATTTTCTACTGGTACATATACATCATTAGTACCATTATTATTAATGATACCAAGTTCGTTTAGGACTGTTTGAATGTAATGCTTTTTACATATAATTGCATAAGTTTGAGAGGCTTTATCAATTGAAGTGAAAACAAATTTATTTTTTAAGTTTAACAATCTTGATTTAATAATTTCATAATTATCAATTCCAAAGAAATGATTACATTTAGTATTAGATAAGTAACTAAATATATCCTCGCAAACTTTATTCATCCAATCTGCAAACAAGCCATATGTTTCATTAAATTCCAAATTTTTGAGCCGTATTAGCTTAACAATATATTTATAAATACCCACACTACAGTTGGTAAAAGCTAGACTACTATCATTAAATACCCTTAGTCTATATTTGCATCCCATACTAAGTATATTTTCAATTTCACTATCGTTAACTACCCTAACGTCACCAGTAACTACATGTTTAGAAACGGGACATTTAAACTGCTCACTGTACAATTTACAATCACAATCCATCCCATTCAACATGTAATTATCAATATTTAACTTATTGATTGTATCTTTATAATTAAATATCTTAGTTAATGCAGGTTGATCATACGAATACATGACCATAGGTAAGGCAGATGTAGTATTCTCCAAAGGCCAGTAACGCTTGTTTTTATTGAATATTTTATTAAACGGTACTTTATCAATAAGCTTATTTCTAAATCTTATTAACATTTTAGGTCTATTTTGTTTTTTATCCACTGATAGTTTAGTATTGATAAGCATTTTAGACATTGTTAAGTCTGTCAAAATATCCCTAAACTCTCCATCTGCTTCTGTTTCAGCAATGAGAAATAACAATCTCCTTACTTCCGATCGCCGTAAATTAAATATACAAGGAATCACTGTTTTACGAAAGGTACGTACATTTTTTCCTTTTCTCTGAGGGGGTCTACCCGTTTTTTGTCGGTCTGGGGGGGTCTGCACCCCCCCCCATTCCCCCCCACGTTATCCTATGAGGGGGACTCCGCCCCCCTGACCCCCCAACTGGTATCAGTTGCGCAAATCATTCAAAGGGTGCATTTTTAATTTCCTACATCTCTTAAACATTGTTAATTTGAAGCTTGGAAAAATAAGCTAACGTAATAGAATGCTTGCGGTTCCCTTTTTAACTGCCATAGTTAAGTCTGAAAAATTTTGGCTTGCCCCCCCCCGAAATATTTTTCTGGCTACGCTAGTGTACGTATATATATATATATATATATGTATTCGAGCGTAACGGAACTTTTATTTTGCAAACTTTTTCTTTGAGAAACTCTTTATACTAACCAGTGCATTTTATCCATTTATATCTCAAGAATAATTTTAGGACTCTGATCTTCTATTTCCTTCCTGCTTGAACCAATAGCTTTAGCATGATATCCTTAGATCTCATCTCGTTGCTTGCTGCAGTTCAACACGACCACATAATGATAATTTAAGTATATATTCCTAGCAAGTCTAACAGTGTATGCAAACAACTAAATATATTCAATGAGTATTCAACTTCTTAAATTTCTTATTACTGACTGACAGTGATAGCTCTGTATGCGACAGAAGTTAAGACGAAGCGTGAAATCCCGCGAATATGGGTTGTTCGGCGAAGCTGTGCCCATATTAATTCGCTCACAACCTAGTCCTCTTCTATTTTTGAACCTAGCCCCCATATTAAGCATTTTAAAGACTAGTCCTCTTTTGATTTTACAACCTCACCATCACCCATATTACTTTTTTTATGCTCCAGAGGAGCATTTTTATTTCTTGTCCTTCTGTCATTTTAAAGGATCCCTTTCCAGCAATGCGGTAATGGATACAAGGAGCTTGAACAGTGCCGTAGGTAGAGCAGAAAACTGATTATATCAATATATAGTACCACTGAATTCTCACCTCCGCCCCAAGCTTCGGCCGCTGCAACCTCTGTGGGTGGTATAAGGATAAAACTTTTTCGCCTCTCCAAACACCACTGGTCTATAGGCCCCATAGACCGTAGTGACCACTGGTCACTTTCCTCCATTTCGGCAATATGCCCATTGAAACGAGCGCAGTCGATTTACTATTAATGCCACCGACCAAAACGCCGAAAAACGCTGTTTTAAGGGGTTTGACCACTGGTCAAGCAAGACCACTGGTAACTTCTTTCGGTTTCGGCAATATGCTCATTGGAACGAGCGTAGTCAAATGCCCTCAACCAAAACGCCGAAAAACGCTGTTTTAGGCCGTTCGACCAGTAGTCAATAGGCCACATAGGCTGTAGTGACCAGCTGGCTTATCCCTTGGCAATTTTTTATGGGGGGGGGGGCTTCATGGGGGGCCCCCATCGATGGGGGGGCTCACCCAAAATGGGGGGGGGGCCTATCTTAGAAAATTGTTTTCGAATTTTGGTGGGTTTTTTGCGTACTAACTGCTAAAAATCGCTAAAAAATGACGAATTTTAGGTGTTTTTTAAGCTAAAATAGCGAAAATTTAGTCAAAAATCCGGGGAAGCCGGAAAAGTTTTTGAAAATTTAGGGTAAAAATGGTTAAATTTGGCAATTTTTGGGGTTATGGGGGGGGAGGTCGGGATTTATGGGGGGGCTTTTCATGGGGGGGCTCCTCGAATGGGGTGGGGAGGTCGCCGAATGGGGGGCGGCCCCCACCCCCCCCCACTAGGGATAAGCCAGACCAGTGGTCACTTCCGTCGGTTTCGGCGATATGCCCATTGAAACGAGCGTAGTCGATTTACTATATATGCCACCGACCAAAATGCCGAAAAACTTGGTTTTATGCCGTTTGACCAGTGGTCAATAGACCCCATAGGCTGTAATGACCAGTGGTCACTTCCGTCGGTTTCGGCGATATGCCCATTGAAACGAGCATAGTCGATTTACTATAAATGCCCCCAACCAAAACGCCGAAAAACGCAGCCTTAGGCCGTTTGACCAATGGTCAATAGGCACCATAGGCTGTAGTGACCAGTGGTCACTTCCGTCGGTTTCGGCGATATGCCCATTGAAACGAGCGTAGTCGATTTACTATATATGCCACCGACCAAAATGCCGAAAAACTTAGTTTCAGGCCGTTTGACCAGTGGTTAATAGACCCCACAGGCTGTAGTGACCAGTGGTCACTTCCGTCGGTGTCGGCGATATGCCCATTGAAACGAGCGTAGTTGATTTACTATAAATGCCCCCAACCGAAACGCCGAAAAACGCAGCTTTAGGCCGTTTGACCAGTGGTCAATAGGCACCATCGGCTGTAGTGACCAGTGGTCACTTCCGTCGGTTTCGGCGATATGCCCATTGAAACGAGCGTAGTCGATTTACTATAAATGCCCCCAACCAAAACGCCGAAAAACGCAGCTTTAGGCCGTTTGACCAGTGGTCAATAGGCACCATAGGCTGTAGTGACCAGTGGTCACTTCCGTCGGTTTCGGCGATATGCCCATTGAAACGAGCGTAGTCGATTTACTATAAATGCCCCCAACCAAAACGCCGAAAAACGCAGCTTAAGGCCGTTTGACCAGTGGTCAATAGGCACCATAGGCTGTAGTGACCAGTGGTCACTTCCGTCGGTTTCGGCGATATGTCCATTGAAACGAGCGTAGTCGATTTACTATAAATGCCCCCAACCAAAACGCCGGAAAACGCAGCTTTAGGCCGTTTGACCAGTGGTCAATAGGCACCATAGGCTGTAGTGACCAGTGATCACTTCCGTCGGTTTCGGCGATATGCCCATTGAAACGAGCGTAGTCGATTTACTATATATGCCCACGACCAAAACGCCGAAAAACGCTGTTTAGAGTGAGTTTTCCCAACTTTGACCCTGGGCGAGGAACCACAGGAGCCATGCTGACCAGTGGTCACTTCGGGCGGTATCGGCAGTATTATTGCAAGGTGTTACCTGTAGGGGTAGTAGACGATGACTCCTCAGAACTGACCTGACGAAACAGTAGAAGCTGAGGTATCAGAAACCGACGGTTCAAGAAAAGCATATTGGAATCAAATACTGTAACAAATAAAGTAGATGAAGTATATGATTTACAAAATACTAGTCAATTACCAGTACAAACTAAAGATAATTTAAGGGGAAGGCACCTAGTTGATTTTAAGAATAGACATAACCATGCAATTCAACTTTACAGATGGCATATCTGTATTTATTTACGGCGCCACTCTACCCGGTGGGAGGTGCTCGACCTGCTATATAACTTGTGTAATAATCTTGGTTTGTGCCCCTTGCGTCCCCCCACCATGCCGCCGCTCACAGCTCCGGAACTGCAAGGGGAACAGCGGTGGGTAGAGCCCTATCAATTACAATTCTAAAATAGCTCCTTCCTAGTTGGGATCCACCTGAAATCAAAATAATCAGTAAAAACCCGTGAAGAACCAAATTTCCGCACAGTTTCAAATACTCTATGTTTCGAGTATCCTTTATTACACAGGTTGTTACAAAGTTTAGCTGCCCTATTCCTGAAATTTGTGAAATCTGAAGATCTACTTAAGAATCTGTTAAGTTCATTAGTTAGAACAAAATAACCGCATTGCATGCTTATGTTACCCCTTATATCTGGCATGCATATCACCTGAAAATTAAAATCATCTCTTTTGTCATACACCCAATATTCAAATTTATTATTATTTATCCTAATAGTGATGTCTAGAACATCCGCCAACTGGTCCGTGGTATTTATTTTCTTTAAAGTAAGCATAAAAGGATAGATATTACCACGTTCCCTATCAAACCGACCGTTATCATCGACGACAGTTATATCATCGATATATATACCTGTATATCCATAGGAGATCCTGTAATGCTGCATAGTCTTTCTTAGCGATTAGTGACTTTACATACTGAAATTCGTATCCATGCAGTAGAAGATTGGCCATGTACGGTGCTGCACTGGTGCCCATGGGGATACCAATTACCTGTTTAACTACTAAGTTGCCTAGTTTAAAGTAGGAATTATTAATAATCCATAGTAATAATTTCATAACGTCATCGCCGGTTTTTGCTTGTGGGTTCAATCCGCTACACCAGTAAGCTACTTTCCTGTTGGCTGCAATAAAATAATAATTATTCCTGAAAACAGAATTTATGAGCTGTGATATCACCCGTTGTATTTCATCCAATGGGATGGATGTATATAATTGGCCAAAATCATATGTGTTTACACTTTTAGCTTTATTAAGGTTAGACAGTGTTTTGACAGTGGTTAGACAGTATGCTCATCGTTTTCAGCGACCCCGATTTACTATATATGGGCACCACCCCAAGACCGAAAAACGCCATTTTTAGTGACTTTTATGCCATTTCTAGTAAAAGTGGGACTTAGAAACTTTTCGCCCAAACAGGCCAAAAAATGCAAAGTTTGGGCCCATCTCCTGAAAGCTAGGGAGCAAAATTAAAAAATCCCCCTCGTTACTTTATGCACCCCTACTGGTAATTTTCAACAAAAGATACTAGACCTCTCCAGCTTCTACCCAGTTCTAGAAAAGTGTGACCAAAATTTGCGAAAAATAGCGAAAGTCCGACTTTGGGACCTTGGCACAGAGCCAAAATTGGCCAGGTGCCAAAATGACCAAAAAAGGTAGCATGGGGGGATCCTGTCTACCAACATATAATAGTAGTATGGTCCCAAAATGCCCACATCGTTCCAACACTTAGCCGTAAAATGCATTTCCAATAAGCGTTATTCACCGAGAAAAAAACAAACGCACGGTAACTATCGCCTAGTGCAAAAATTCGAAGTTTCGAATTCGAACCAAAAGTATGGTGGTACTTGTAGTACTACTCGAGTTGTTTACGATGGTAACCTTTTTACCACTCCCGGACCTCTAATTAGCTGGCACCAGGCCAACACGGTCTCCAGGGGGCCGCGCAGACGCCTTTATACCCATATTATGTAGGGGCGCTATAAATACACTGCAACTCAACAAACTTCGTATTTTCACATTATAGCCCGCCTAAAGTGTCAATACTTCTCTCCTAGTTTTCTTGCCCTGATGGTCAAACTCCATCAGTGGAGTGCCGGATTCACACACAAGCCAAAAATATCCAAAAAGCTATCATATATATATATATATACAAGAAACAAAAATGCTCCTCTGGAGCATGAAAAAAGTAATATGGGTGATGGTGAGGTTGCAAAATCAAGAGAGGACTAGTCTTTAAAATGCTTAATATGGGGCTAGGTTCAAAAATAGAAGAGGACTAGGTTGTGAGCGAATTAATATGGGCACAGCTTCGCCGAACAACCCATATTCGCGGGATTTCACGCTTCGTCTTAGCTTAGCATAAAGGATTGGTACCGGTTTTGGGAATACGTAGTAAGGGTGCCTTACTGCGTGCCTTGACTGGCATCTAGTCGAAGTCACTTCAGCTAGCTCTTAGGCCCGCACTCCCTTGCAATACATGTTAACCATGTTGCTGTTACCCGGAAGCCTCAGGCAAGACGTTTTGGGGCTTCAAACCGGCACTACCCGACAATATCTTGATACGAGGTGTCGAGGGTATGGCCGGGCCAGAAGACTTCTATGAAGATTGGGAAGCGCGGACCCCGCTGTCCGTGGTGGACTATGACGCTTTTAATAGAGTCATCCGTAAACGGATTGGCCATGGGAGCGCGATGAACTCGCCCCACCGTTCTTTGGAACGGATTACCCGCCCCCGCAAATGCGAGCTGCATCGTTACGATTGCAGCCTAACAGAACGGGTGAATTTATAGCGGGTTTAGCACCACCCGGAGAAGAGTGGAACATTTACTATCCTTGTATCGGCGTGGTCTACTATGACCCCGCCAACGCCCATCGCGCCAATTCCACCCTGCCAATCGATCCTTCCAGCCCCTTATGGTTCGATTTCTGAGCTGTCCGGCCCAGATTAAGGTAACACCAGTGACTGGTCTACCTTCTGTACAGTTAATAATCGTGACGATTATTTTCTAGGTCCCTTCATCATAACGGCGGAGGTTCATCATAACGGCGGAGGTATATCATTACGGCGGAGACTTCCATCTTTCATCATTCCATCATATGACTTTCCCTATTGGACCTTATCTTACTGGACTAGACTTACTATTATTTGGACTCATATTTTCTATATAATGATCCTATTTTCCCTGGCTGTGACTTTCTATATTTGTGCCTATATTCTCTTACTTGGACTTAATTTCTATACTTAACTTATGAAGCCTTCCCTAACTGGACTTAAACTGCTCAAATATTGCCTTACTGGATGTGACTGCCCGATTGTGACTATACTTGCTCAATATTGTGACTTTCCCAAAGATTCGTCCCATTCCTACGATAGAGACGTTTACTGTATATATATATATATATATATATATATATATATATATATATCCTTTCCCTACAAGAAGACGATTCCCTATTTTGATATTTGAACTGGTATATATATGTATGCTTTAACATGTGTATGTTCTTGTCATATTTTATTAGTCATGATGTTACTAATGTTTAAAAATTAACCTTTTCCGAGTATTCTTTTAAAAATTTGGAAGTTTTCTTAATTATATACTACCGTTTTACCCTTTTCTTGAGTATTATTTTAAAAATTAACCAAAATTTTATGTACTTTGTAGTGATTTTGTCTGTGGTTCTTCTGCATAATTCTTGTCATATCATATATAGCTTTATGTACGTATTATGTGTATTTTAATCAGCTAACCAAAGTTTCTTCCAAAAAGTTTTACTAAAAATCTTGTTCATTCTTTTCTCGAAATTTTCTTTCTTATTTTTGCAGTTTTATTAACGGGTTTGATTCTTTCTTGCGGGTTTTGTTACTCCCTGTTACCTGACGCGATGCCAGAGGACGTGTGACGCACCAGTTAGGTCCCATTATCTTCCCTACCTGCCGCCACTTTTTATCAAAATTATTTTGTCTCATTTAGTAGTCCCAACTGTACCTGCCCTAATGTACCCACTGTCTGGTCTTTATGGTTAAAATTGGTTAATGTCCAGTTTTGTGTCCCTCTCAGTGCATAAGTAGCTCCCGATTTATATCCCCCTCCATCCTATGACCTGCAGCCTGGTTAGGGAGGATCTTCTACCAATTCCTATTTTATAGGACTTTTACTACTTACATTTTAACCGGTGTTTCGCGTCTTAGTTAACTTCT
>JASAND010019012.1:0-12860 GCA_030248195.1 Trissonchulus latispiculum
GTAAAATTTATGGATCTTGCACAAATGTTCAAATGTTTAACCATAATTATCCTTTTGATGTATTGCTCATTAGTTAAATGGTAGTATAATTCTAAAGAGATGGAAGTCAAATTGCTTCTTTTCAGATAGAGACCATGTTATATTATTCTTTGTCACTGTATTTTTGGAACATGAAAGATTTCTACCGCTCATACAAAATATATGCAATAAAAACAAAAAATACACTTGTAGTGGATATTCAAACTATATATGTAATGAAAGTCAGGTAGTTTTGTTGTTGAAGATTAAGCATATAGTAGTAAAATTCTGTGTGTAAGATTAATTTCAAAGATAGGTGAGAAAAGTATTCGACAACTTCAGTTATTGCTGTATCTAACTACTTTCACTGCTAGTTTCTACACCGTTTCGGCCCCCGCCGCAGAGCCTCGTCAGACAGCTTATAGCAGCTGTTACGATTTTTTCTTTTTCTTTATTTTTTCAACACACAACACATATTACACACATCAGATACAAGACTAAAAGCATCACATTTTTTAGTCAAACCTACAATAAAAAATTTTCCATTGTGAAACAGTCTACTAGTACCTCCTTTCATTTTCCAAATAACTCCACTGTAAATTTCAAACTGTAAACATGCACTAGTGTAGACTTTTCTTAACTTTTCGCACAGAGCTTCCAGGTCCACTTCATATCCCAGATGATGGGACACAACCAAGTTGCAAACAGTTTGTTCCTTTACCGATAAGCTCAAAAATTTGCTCATGAAGTCAGAAATGCAAGCATTAGCATCATCTTCGGATTTAGCTCCAAGACATGAAGCTTCCCGTTGAAAATAGCAAAAAAATGTGCAAGGTTTAGGATAGCACCACTAAACCGTCTAGAATTGTAAACTGCACCCGAATTGTAAGTAAGTCAAGCTTTGAGTCAAATTTGCCTTTCAATACCAAATTGACAATCTTCATAACTTCTACGCATTGTCGTAGTTCGTTTAATTGAAGACAATTATGACTTGTGAGAGTGGTGAAAGCTTATGGGCTGTAAAAATGAAAAGACCTACAGTGGACCTTTGTAAACCCATCTACGTGGGGTTTTACTGTGTTAGACTTATCGAAATGGCTCATGTATAGTTTTCACTACAAATATGTGAAAAATAAATATGGGTCCACCGCTACCCTCTTGATGACCGACGCTGACATCCTAATCTACTGTATTCAGACTGGTGATATCTATGAAGGCATGGTAACGGATGATCACTTATTTGATGGCAGCGATTATTCTAAAGATCATAAATGTCATGACGTCACTAACAAAAAAGTGATGGGAAAGATGAAAGATGAAATGACAGGAAAGACAATTTGGGAATTTGTTGGCTTACGATCGAAAATGTATAGAATATTGGATACAGAAGGAAAGGAAAAGAAGAGAGCGAAAGGGGTTAAGAAGGATATGGTATCAAGACTAATCAAGCATCCACTGTACTAAGATAACAGACCCCCCCCCCCCCCCCCCCCCCCCCCCCCCCCCCCCCCCCCCCCCCCCCCCTCCCTCCCTCCCCTCCCTCCCTCCCTCCCTCCCTCCCCTCCCCTCCCCCCCGCAGCCCCTCAACATAAACATCTAATGAAAAGTATAAGAAGCGATGGAGGAGAAATTAACAGCATCATACAGAACAAGACTAGCCTTAGTGTTTTTGATGATAAACGTTACCTTTTAAATGATGGTTATTGTAGTTATGCATGTGGCAATTGTACTATTATGAACTGATGATGATGTTTTGCACTGTAGAATAAACAATTGTTTAGTTGTTCTCTTATAATCTAGATAGGCACATTTTCCCAAATTTATTATAGCTAACATCTAGCTATAAATGGTATTTTGATAGCTTGGATTATTATTTAAATCAACTCTTTTGCTTTAGCATGCAAATATTTTTGGTACACTTTTACTATTGACAATTTCACTGTGCTTACCTTCTCCTAATGCTAAAAATTTAACTTCCATCAAATGCGAGTATGAAAATGATTCTGAACCCGATATAGTAGTTATTGATCAATTCAACAGTTCAGCAGCAAATACTGAAGGCAACGACGAAACAGATGCATTTGATGAGATAACTTTACTCAGGGAGAGGACATTGCTGAGGTTTCCGATCCTCAGGCAGCTGCTGAGGAATATTATTTGACGGATACATTTCAGAAAGGAGTCTGTTGAAGTTCCCAATCTCCAAGTAGGCGATGAGGAATTTGATTCCGTTGGTGACAACACTCAGGAAGATGGCGTTCCAGTGGAAGGCGGTAAAAACAACGACTACCTCAGCCAAAATCAGGGATTTAATCTGGAAACAACCGGCGCACACTGCAGTACCTCAAATCATTAGGGAGATGGGAATGGCATTAACCAATATTATGGGAATCAGTGGCAGTGGTCGAATTTTATGAGTCGGCTGTCCTGGGATGTTGTTGGCGCCCAGCGAAATCTGCAAAGTGTTAGCGAACATCTCGTTAACATTTATCGAAAGCTAGATTTTGGTGGAAATAAGAGAAAGCATCAGGTTGACAAAGCAATATCCTGATTTTTCGCGGGAGTCGACGTTTCCACGGAATGCCAGATTTGTCATGAAACCAACGATTTCATCCCAATAGAATGCGGCCACAGGTTTCATGCTCGTTGCATTGACCCCTGGTTGGCCTTAACCGGACACTGCCCCCTTTGCAATTACGTTATTGTTGACGGAAACTGTAATCAAGAATTTAATCAACAAAATGATACTGATCAGGCGGAGGGCGGTTACGACGGTGATGATGAGGGAGACTTTGATTAATCTTATGATTATTAAACGTCACAAACATTATGCGGAAATTGGACTATATATAACCAATACATAACTAATGCATATATGCATTTGTATTTGTTTTAGTAAACAGCATTCCAAAAATTCATATTATTAATAAGATATTAAGAAAATTTAAATTATTGGTCAACTTTCTGCAAAAAAATATTATTGGCTTTCTATCTTCAACATATCATTTATTGAATATTTTCGAAGATTCTGCTCCCATCTTTAACACATAATTTTGCTGCTGATGCAGAACCCCTATTTTTCAGCTACAGTAGCTACAGTAATATTGTATTTATTTTTTAATAAAAAGACAAGTTGGGGTTTTGATGAAATTATAGACTATTTGAGAAAAAGGAGCAAAAAGAGTGATTCTATAGTGAAACAATTAGTTGATAGGTTATGAATTTATAAACATTACCCCTCTTTGGAGACTTGTCAGAGTAGAAGTTATTAAGATTGTCAATTTGGTATTGAAAGGCAAATTTGACTCAAAGCTTGACTTACTTACAATTCCGGGTGCAGTTTATACTCCTAGACGGTTTAGTGGTGCTATCCTAAACCTTGCACATTTTTTGCTATTTTCAACGGGAAGCTTCATGTCTTGGAGCTAAATCCGAAGATGATGCTAATGCTTGCATTTCTGACTTCATGAGCAAAAATTTGAACTTATCGGTAAAGGAACAAACTGTTTGCAACTTGGTTGTGTCCCATCATCTGTGATATGAAGTGGACCTGGAAGCTCTGTGCGAAAAGTTAAGAAAAGTCTACACTAGTGCATGTTTACAGTTGGAAATTTACAGTGGAGTTATTTGGAAAATGAAAGGTGGTACTAGTAGACTGTTTCACAATGGAAAATTTTTATTGTAGGTTTGACTTGGCCTACCTTTTGGCATATTATTAGCTGACATATCAACGTTAAATAGTCCGTAGTGGGCATTATTATATCTAACACATATCGATTCTGGCACTACGCCAAAGTAGAAATTTTGTGCGAAAAGTGGGTTTTTTGAAAAAGATTTTCTGAACTCTGATGGATTAACGGTTTGACCAATTCTGAAACTTTTTGCCACAAATGTTAACTGTTATTAGTACTAAATATTAAAATTATTCTGGCTTTCGAGCGTTGTTTCCTTCATTAGCAATAACAGGTCAAAGTTTGAAATTTGGCAAAAAGTTGCGATGTGACCGTGCGAAGTTTTTGATTTAGTAAAATTGACAACCCCTAGTCTACCCCAGCTTTTTACCAATTATTAAGCTCTAATAGGGGCAAACTGTCAGTAAGTTTTGAGGGCTTTAGTTTTCTGGTTAATGTGCTAGCTAACTTTTTGTTCAGAGATAACCCTTATTTTTGGGCCTGAAAAGCTTGCTAAGCGCAGTAAAAATGGGGTAAAAAATTTTTTCGTCTCCGATTATGCTGAAAAGGTGCTTATAGGGGTTATTTGATCTGCTGAATCCGAATATGAAATCCGTTTTTCGATATGATGCTTCCTTCGTTCAGTATGCGCTTACAACTATCTTAGAGCTTTTTGGAGCGACCGCAATCCACACTTCGATAAATAAATCTAGCATTTCCGAAGATTGGAGCGAAGGCTTGCTGACCTAGCTTTCTGCACATCTTCGTACACTCACTGGCCTGTAATGCCACAGTACTTTGGAGTAATTGACTCACATCTTCGTAATGGCACCAAATAACAGCGACAATATCGATAATGTAATATAATACTGCAAACGCAGGGATTAACGAAATCACGTCATTTTTACGTAAGTTCAGACAGATACTTGGAGTGTTAATTGGAGCCAAGTTGGGTTCATTTGGTAAGCCACAGCTCAGACGTTAGTTAACCTCCACCCGTATTGACCTACAACACCCAATTTTTCGCATTTTGACTGTATTACACAGAAAAGAATAAAATGGTATAGAGATTAGTTTAGACGATGTCAAAGCACTATATGTCAGTTCTATTTCTGGAAAATTTGGGTACCGTACCTTGCGCTTAGCGATCAGGGCGAGGCAAAGTTTGTGTACGTGTCAGATTTGGATCAACAACACCAACTTCTGATGGCTCCACAGGACGCTGCGCTGCATAGAATTCTCTCAAACTTTAAACTATTTTCCACTAAACCTAGTACTATTATATGGCAAAAGAGTAGCTAGCTTTTCTAACATCGAACTTTTAGTGAAATTCGTAGCCCCTTAAGGGGGGGGCGACTAAACTTTTGCGCCGACTTTGTCCGATTGGCCTGTATTTCCGAGTTAGAGTGGGTGTGGTCAAAAATACCTGGTCGCTGGTTCTTAGCTGTCTTCCAGCCATAGTGCTGTTATCGCGTTTATGTACCCGGTACCCCCTTTTGGCCACAACTACCAACATAACTAATTAAAAATCTCTGCTGGATTCAAGACTCAAGCTTCAAGCTTGTTGTTGACAAATATCATTTGGCACATGTCCCCCTATCTGCGGAAAAATACTAGACGTCTGTATCTTATCTGCATCTAAGGGAATTACTCTTCAAAGTTGAAGTTTCGGCAAAATTTTGAAAATTTTTGGCTAACGAAAGGAATATTTCATTACTGGTGCGAGCTATAAAGCTGTAATTTGGCATATACAGAGGCCCTATAGGAGTACTCATTTGTGCCAAATGGCAAGAAATTCTGTCGAGTGAAAAAATTTTTATATCAACTTTAATCTCCAAAAATTCACAAAATCACCTTTTTTGGGCAATAGTACCCCAGAAATCGAAAAAATCAAATTTTTTGAAATTAAAATTTTCTGAGATATTTGATCTCAGCGTGGTTGAAAACACACCCACAAACGATTTCAGCTCGATTAGTGAAGGTTTGCGACTTCTATGGCTGCAGAAAGCCTTTACATAGGATCCGACAGACTGAAAACGGCGATTTTGGCAATTTTTGAAGATTAAAGTTGACATAACAATTTTTTCACTCGGCAGAATTTCTTGCCATTTGGCATAAATGAGTACTCCTATAGGGCCTCCTTCTATGCCAAATTACAGCCTTATAGCTCGCACCAGTAATGAAATATTCCTTTCGTTAGCCAAAAATTTTCAAAATTTTACCGAAACTTCAACTTTGAACAGTAATTCCCTTAGATGCAAATAAGATACAGACGTCTAGTATTTTTCCGCAGATAGGGGGACATGTGCCAAATGATATTTGTCAACGACAAGCTTGAAGCTTGGGTCTTGAATTCAGCAGAGATTTTTAATTTATTATGTTGGTAGTTGTGAAAAAGGGGGGGGTCGGGCACATAAACGCGACGGCTGCACATGGCTGGAAGGAAACTAAGAACCAACGACCAAGTATTTTTTGACCACACCCATGCTCTTTAACTTCGCCAAAAAGGAGGCCAATCGGACAAATTTGGGGCACCCCCGTTTTAGTCGCCCCCCCCCCTTAAGCTTGCGCGGTGGTGGTTCAATGTTGCCATGAAACCTTGAAACCTGAAGATTTAGGGCGCACACAGAGACAGTGAACTAACCTTCCTTTATCATAGAATGCGTGCAAGTGCCATAAACTGCTTATTTGTTATAGTGGTAGCTTTGTGATTTGGAAAAACCGAAGAATGAAGACCGAAAATATTACGAAAATAGACAAAAACTAGTGTTTGCTAAACTAACAATAAATATAGCCAGTCAATGCTGTATATAAATGTATCATTATCATGTCACATGTGATGTGTCGTGTATGAAAATTTGCTTACCGGAATCAAATCTTAAGGTGCAGGTTCGGATTCACGTATTTAAATTTGAAAACAATTCAAAGCAGTAGGAAATTTGAGATTTTGAGCAATTAGCCTTAATACGTCAGGACTTTTGCGAGGTCCAAAACTGACTATTTTTCGAAAAATCAACTATTGCAAGATTTGGACACCTTCAACAGCTCTGGTTTGTCGATCAAGTATCCTTCACGCTTGTACTCTTACAGGAGATTATGTACAAAGAAGTAGGTTTGTTCGGAGGCCGGTGGTGGGGCAGGCCCCTTTTTAATTTTGGGGGGCGGCCCACGGCCTGGCCCTCAAAATCGGGGGGCCAACAAGCCCACGGGGACCTGTGTCTGTCACAGCCCCCAAACCAGCCCCCGTTTAGATTTCAAGTGGAAAGTATGAAATTTACCAATGCTAACGCATTAAATAAAGGTTTTTCAGCGAAGTTTTCAATTTTAGCTTTTGCAAACCATCAGATTTTACTTTGACAGCCACTTCACCGCAGTCGGTTCGCCAGTTACGGGTCATGCCAGCGATTTTAGAGCTGTGTCTGAATGTTGGGCGGTGTAGCTGGCTCCGACTGACACTGAATATCTGCCGTTGCAATAGCGAATTACTCTAGGTGTTCAATAGTGCTATCAGTACGTCCATTACTTTCACCGGAATGGAGGTCCTGCGGTAACTCCACTTGCTCAGCGGTCACCCCTAAGCAGTCACAATAAATTGCCAAGAAAGGAAGTATGTTGTTAGTCATTCAAACTAATTTGTTACATACCTCGCTTTTCTTTATGTACCCGTGGTTCACGATATATACGGGAGAGATCCGAAACTGGAACAAGGGGACCTTCTACACCCCCCGTTGCTATCATACCTGTCTATTTACTTAAGTCTGTATTTAAACTTAAAGCGATATTTAAAATATTCAAATAAAAATTTTAAACACCTTTACCTTTTTTGTTCCTATAACTTTTTAGCCTGTTAACCACAAAACCGAAGGATAGTTATTTCAGTACCACCGCACCGCCAGATATTTTGAAAATAACATTCTCTGTCAGCCACTTTCCATATTTCCATTTTGTCAACTATGCCTAACCAACCATCACAAATTCAAGAAGCAGGCAAAAATAGTTTGCTTATAAATTGTTCAATGTAGTGATTCTTTATAACCGTATAAGTAGGGTTGTGCTCGGGCCGTGAATCGGGCCTCGGGCTCGGTTCGGGCTCGGGCTCGGGCCGGCCCCGGGCCGGCCCGGCCCGAGAAATAATTCTTGCGGCCCGAACCGAGCCCGAACCGAGAAGGTCCACAGGCCCGAACCGAGTCGGGCCGCTCGGGCTACTCGGGCCGCTCGGGCCGTTCGGACTATTCGGGCCGCTCGGGCCATTCTATCAGGTTACTGTAACAGGGTGGTTGCGGAAAAAGAAATATTCTTGGCACTACATAGTACACATCAAAGCAATTATGAGTTAGAACTTCATCTTAGTCATGCCTCTTTGTGCAACTACAGGTATCAGGTAGCAAATAATACTTCGCATTTGATTCCTTCTTTACTATTACTTGCTATTACTTGTTACTACAAAGGTATGTAGACTACAAAATGTTGAAAAATAGAACATGGCGTTCTTTAAATATTTTAAAAACAAAGTAAATATTTCAAATATTATTCAAATATTCAAATTCAACTATAACAGTTTACATTTTCGAAATATACCTTTCTGAACATGTAAATATTTGTACGTATTTGAAATAGTTTTTTTTAATTTTCAAATATATTTTAACCTACTTTAATAAGTAACCAATAAGGTGAGTACTTTTTCCAGTTTCTGAAGCAACTCGGGCTGCTCGGGCCGTTCGGGCCGTGACTCGGTTCGGGCCGCTCGGGCTGGTCGGGCTGCTCGGGCCGTGAATCGGTTCGGGCCGCTCGGGCCTTGACTCGGGCCTCGGGCTTCGGGCCGGGCTCGGGCTGACCCGAGCCCGAACCGAGCCCGAACCGATAAATCAGTCCGGCCCGAGCCCGAGCCCGGCCCGAGAAATTTCTTAGTGGCACAACCCTACGTATAAGTATATGCTTCGCTCACACTCTTCCAAAAATCCTGATATTTACATTTGGCGTTTGGTTGACTCAGAGTTGTAAGCTGGCCGCGGGTACCAGCGGGTATTGGAAATTGGGTCGTCCCGCAGGCCCATGTATTTTGCGGTATTTTGCGTTTTTGCCTTGAACAACTCACTAAAATAATTTAGATCAAAAACGTAACAGGAAGCAAATTGGTTTATCTTCAGTAGTCAGAATTTCATATGTCAGAATTTCATTAGTCAGAAACTAACTTTTCAAACTTTCATTAGTCAGAATTTCATTAGTCAGAAATTAGATTTTTGAAATAATATAAGTTGAACTTTCATTTGTCGGAATTTCATAAGTCATTTCATTAGTCAGAATTTCATTAGTCAGAATTTTGTTTGGCAGAATTTTGCAAAAAAATGCAATTTTATTCCTGGGGCGAAGTCTAACAACACGGCTGATCTTGATGATAATGTTATAAAATGGCCTCTAGTCTACCTACACAGATACATATGTGCCTTGGCTTCACCACCAGCAACGAACAAAACTCTTTTCAAAAGGGATCCCCAACAACAGGGTTGGTTCCGCCTGGCCTACATCTACCTACATCTTAGAAACAGGAAATGACGATAGGCTGTTTCGTTCTAATCCTAAAGAGTCAGAGTGGCCGAGAGTTGGATTATGTACTCTTGATATGGCTCAAATTTTTGCGGAAGAGTTAAGAGCTGCAAAAGACTTTATTTTAGCTTTGCTCTTCTCTACTATACCCTACTTTATCGGGAAAGACCCTAAGATTGTGCAGAAACGTGCACAATTTTAAAGAAACTAGGAAAATAAAATTCTGACTAATGAAATTCTGACTTATGAAATTCTGGCAAATGAAAGTTCAGCTTATATTATTTCAAAATTTAAATTCTGACTAACGAAATTCTAACTAACAAAATTCTGAACATTGAAATACGATTCTGACCGATGAAAGTAGACGAGTAAATTCAAAGACTTAACCCTCATTTTTTCGAAAATTTGTCTCCACGGCTTCTTGTTCCTTGATTGCTAATTTTTTTCAATGATATTATTGAAACTTAGACCAGCTGAACATAGACCGGCGATCTTTAAACACATCTCGAAACTGCAGAAAGGGCCAAAATTTCGTTTTGTTCTATCGTAAGTAGAACATGTGGGTCGAGAGACGTTTTCTGGATAGGGCTCAGTGGCTCCTAATGGTTTAGAGAATCCGCAAAATGCACGGCGACAGTAAATTTCACTATTTTGCATTTAGTTTTCTCGAGACTGGAAACGTTTCAGAAAAAACGTCCCTGTTCAATATTGCGAATTTGCCTTCTGCCTGTTTGAGAAATCAGTGTTCAAAACAATCACAGTGCAGTTTTGCCAAAATGATTTCCCGATCAAATCTCTAACATAGCACTAAACTTCAACTAGTAGGCTTTGATTTGGACGGTAATTGAGTATCAATAAACCAACATTCTCCTTAACATGTGGCAGTAATTCGAATAAAGTAATTTCCTCAAAATGGTAACTTTTAGACTCCCAAAATCATTTTTGGCTTATACTGACTTAACCGTTAAAAATAGCTCAACGGTTGTAAAAGCAAGTGTTCATATGGGTTCCCTCATTCTATGTACCATAATTAATCCTGTGTCCCTTCTGTCTACTGAAACATACGTCCAAAACCCAAAAATTTATCTTTCACCTAAAAATACGGAACTGATCCCAGATTATCAAGGAGTACGAATACGAGTTATTCCATAAGTTTTAGCAGGGTTCGTAAAGCATTAAGACCGTGTAATTGAAAAATACCCGAAAGGAGACCAACATCCTAAATTTAAACCAAAGTTTCTATGGGTATGTATATATACTGGAATTGAAAACTCAAAATCTAAAAATTTGAAAAATTCTTCAAGCATTTTAATTTTTTATTTGTAAGGTAACGGGGGAACGAGGAGATAAAAAATTGTGTCCCTGATTTTGCTTAAAACGTGCATATAGGGGTTTTCTGGAGCGCTGAGCACGAAGCAGAAATCCGTTCTTCGAGTAGATGTTGGGTTACCTCAGTTAATATAAGCTAAAGTTCTAAGCTATCACGAGCTATGAAAAGCTGAATCTAAAAACGGATTTCTGATTCAGGCTCAGCGCTCGAAAACTCTATGTTCAAGATTTCAGCAAAATCGGGAAGTAAAACCTTTATCCATAGGCCATCCTTGCCACCTTTACAATTCAGATTTTTAAAATTGGGTTTTGACGTATGTTTCAGTAGACAGAAGGGACACAGGATTAATTATGTACATAGAATGAGGAACCATATGAACACTTGCTTTTACAACCGTTGAGCTATTTTTAACGGTTAAGTCAGTATAAGCCAAAAATACATTTTGGGAGTCTAAAAGTTACCGCTTCTGAGGAAATTACTTTATTCGAATTACTGCCACATGTTAAGGAGAATGTTGGTTTATTGATACTCAATTACCGTCCAAATCAAAGCCTACTAGTTGAAGTTTAGTGCTATGTTGCAGATTTGATCGGGAAATCATTTTGGCAAAACTGCAGCGGGATTGTTTTGAACACTGATTTCTCAAACAGGCAGAAGGCAAATTCGCAATATTGAACAGGGACGTTTTTTCTGAAACGTTTCCAGTCTCGAGAAAACTAAATGCAAAATAGTGAAATTTACTGTCGCCGTGCATTTTGCGGATTCTCAAAACCACCAGGCGCCACTGAGCCCTATCCAGAAAACGTCTTCGACCCACATGTTCTACTTACGATAGAACAAAACGAAATTTTGGCCCTTTCTGCAGTTTCGAGATGTGTTTAAAGATCGCCGGTCTATGTTCAGCTGGTCTAAGTTTCAATAATATCATTGAAAAAAATTAGCAATCAAGGAACAAGAAGCCGTGGAGACAAATTTTCGAAAAAATGAGGGTTAAGTCTTTTGAATTTACTCGTCTACTTTCATCGGTCAGAATCGTATTTCAATGTTCAGAATTTTGTTAGATAGAATTTCGCTAGTCAGAATTTAAATTTTGAAATAATATAAGCTGAACTTTCTCATTTGCCAGAATTCCTCATAAATGTTAAAATTTCATTAGTCAGAATTTTATTTTCTCTAAGTTTTCTTTAAAATTGTGCACGTTTCTGCACAATCTTAGGGTCTTTCCCGATAAAGTAGGGTATAGTAGAGAAGAGCAAAGCTAAAATAAAGTCTTTTGCAGCTCTTAACCCTTCCGCAAAAAAATTTGAGCCATATCAAGAGTACATAATCCAACTCTCGGCCACTCTGACTCTTTAGGATTAGAACGAAACAGCCTATCGTCATTTCCTGTTTCTAAGATGTAGGTAGATGTAGGCCAGGCGGAACCAACCCTGTTGTTGGGGATCCCTTTGAAAAGAGTTTTCTTGTTCGGTTGCTGGTGGTGAAGCCAAGGCACATATGTATCTGTGTAGGTAGACTAGAGAGCTATTTTATAACATTACATCATCAAGATCAGCCGTGTTGTTAGACTTCGCCCCAGGAATAAAAAATTGCATTTTTTTGCAAAATTCTGCCAAACAAAATTTGACTAATGAAATTCTGACTAATGAAATGACTTATGAAATTCCGACAAATGAAAGTTCAACTTATATTATTTCAAAAAATCTAATTTCTGACTAATGAAATTTTCACTAATGAAAGTTTGAAAAGTTAGTTTCTGACTAATGAAATTCTGACATATGAAATTTGACTACTGAAGATAAAACCAATTTGCTTCCTGTTACTTTTTTGATCTAAATTATTTTAGTGAGTTGTTCAAGGCAAAAACGCAAAATACCGCAAAATACATGGGCCTGCGGGACGACCCAATTTCCAATACCTGCCGGTACCAAGTGGGCAGCTTACAACTCTGAGTCAACCAAACGCCGAATGTAAATATCAGGATTTTTGGAAGAGTGTGAGCGAAGCATATACTTATACGTAGGGTTGTGCCACTAAGAAATTTCTCGGGCCGGGCTCGGGCTCGGGTCGGACTGATTTATCGGTCCGCCCGGTTCGGGCTCGGGTCAGGCCCGGAGCCCGGCCCGAAGCCCGAGGCCCGAGTCAAGGCGTCCGAGTGGCCCGAACCGATTCACGGCCCGAGCAGCCCGACCAGCCCGAGGCCCGAACCGAGTCACGGCCCGAACGGCCCGGAGCAGCCCGAGTTGCTTCAGAAACTGGCACCACCTAGTACACACAGCCGTAACTGAACGAAGTAC
>JASAND010019013.1:0-78256 GCA_030248195.1 Trissonchulus latispiculum
GGGGCGAAACTATTTGGGGTGAGAGTGCTTTTGGGGGGCCCCCCGCAAGAAAACCAAAGCCACGACGCAGACTTCTACCCACACGCGCAAAACACCAAACTTAGCCGGCTTAAAAATTCCATATAGTTAAGTTTATGAGTTAAAAGGAAAATACTTCTGTAAACGTGACTGGTATGGTGTTGGAAGCAGCCCCTAAGGGCCGCGCAGCACCTTTCACACCCGTACTATAGGGGGTTGCGTGCTGTAACCCCCCCCATTAATTGACGGGCGGGGGCGATACGGGGGGGCGGTCCGTAGGGATGGGAAGACATTTTCGTGGAGGTTCGGGACGGGCCCGCATCCAGGAGGAGACAGTCCCGCACCCTGTTTGCATTTATCAGTAATTTTATGAGCTGGGGGCAGGTTAATTCCGGCCCCCCCCCCGAAATTGACGGGGGGCGGTGAGTGTTTTTTTGGCTACCACTTAAACTGGAAGTATGTTATGCTTTGGGGGGGGGGGGGGGTTACAGCACGCAACCCCCTATAGTACGGGTGTGAAAGGTGCTGCGCGGCCCTTAGGGGCTGCTTCCAACACCGTACCAGTTGAATACTCAACTAAATTAGGCAGCCATGTAGTTTAGTATTAGGGTAACAATGTTCATATTTGACAGTCTTCGCTTCCTGATAAGTTGTTCCTGATAGGTCTTCCTTGACAGTCACGTTTACAGAAGTATTTTCCTTTTAACTCATAAACTGAACGATCTGGACATTTTCAGCCGGCTAAGTATGGTGTTTTGCGCGTGTGCGTAGAAGTCTGCGTCTTGGCTTGCCTTATCTTGCGGGGGGGCCCCCCAAAAGCACCCCAAATCGTTTCCACCAAAAAGACACCCACAAGAAAAGTGGGAGTCCCTTTTAGCACCAACCTTTGCCCTGAAATAAAACGCCAGAAGGCAAAATTTTAAAAAAACTTTCCAGCTTCGCCTGAGCTTTTAGTTGGTTTTTGCGTTTTCAAACTCCGAATCCGCTTATTTTTAGCAATTACTATAAAAATAGCGCAACTTCCAGCATGTTTTAGAAAATGTTTGAAAACGTTCTCTCCACAAAAAATCTCCCTCCGAGTAGTGTTTTTTGCTCAAAAAAAAGTGCGCAATGACACTTTTTTCTTAAATGAGCAAAAAAATTTGGACTTGTGCGCTTTACATAGAAATTGCATGAGTCGGGAGCAGGTCAATTTCGCCCCCTCCCCCCAATTGACGGGGGGGCGGTGTCGGTGAGGGGGGAGGGCGAGTTTCGGCCCCCCCCCCAGAAATTGACGGTGGGGCGGTGAGGGGGGGGCATGTCAATTTCGCCCCCCCCCCCAAATTGACGGGGTGCGATGAGGATTTTTTGGCTAATAGTATTTTTAATGGGGGCGAAACGATTTGGGGTGAGAGTGCTTTTGGGGGGCCCCCCGCAAGATAAGCCAAGCCACGACGCAGACTTCTACGCACACGCGCAAAACACCATACTTAGCCGGCTGAAAATGTCCAGATCGTTCAGTTTATGAGTTAAAAGGAAAATACTTCTGTAAACGTGACTGGTATGGTGTTGGAAGCAGCCCCTAAGGGCCGCGCAGCACCTTTCACACCCGTACTATAGGGGGTTGCGTGCTGTAACCCCCCCCCATTAATTGACGGGCGGGGGCGATAAGGGGGCGCGGTCCGTAGGGAAGGGAAGACATTTTCGTGGAGGTTCGGGACGGGCCCGCATCCAGGAGGAGACAGTCCCGCACCCTGTTTGCATTTATCAGTAATTTTATGAGCTGGGGGCAGGTTAATTCCGGCCCCCCCCCCGAAATTGACGGGGGGCGGTGAGTGTTTTTTTGGCTACCACTTAAACTGGAAGTATGTTATGCTTTGGGGGGGGGGGTTACAGCACGCAACCCCCTATAGTACGGGTAACAATGTTCATATTTGACAGCCTTCGCATCCTCATAAGTTGGTCCGATTGTGTTTTCCTTGTAAGTCACATTTACAGGAGTATGTTCCTTTTAACTCATAAACTGAACGATCTGGGCATTTTCAGCCGGTTAAGTATGGTGTTTTGCGGGTGTGCGTACAAGTCTGCTTGTTGGCTGGGTTTATCGTGCGGGGGGAGGGCGGGCGGGACCCCCCAAAAGCACTCTCACCCCAAATCGTTTCCACCAAAAAGACACCCACAAGAAAAGGGGGTGTCCCTTTTAGCACCAACCTTTTCCCTGAAAAAAACGCCAGAAGGCTAAGTTTTAAAAAATTTCCTGCTTCGCCTGAGCTTTTAGTTGGTTTTTGCGTTTTCAAACACCGAATCTGCTTATTTTTAGCAATTATATACTATAAAAATAGCGTAACTTTTTGCATGTTTTTAGAAAATGTTTGAAACATGTTCGCCCCTCCCAAAAAAACGCCCCCCCCCGAGCAGTGTTTTTGCTCCAAAAAGTGCGCAATGACACACTTTTTTAAGAAATGAGCAATACTCTTTCGGCTTGTGCGCACGCGTGCGCACTTTCTCTAGCCTTTCAAATTATTTCGGCAATGTTTTACCAATTTAGAAAATTAACCAGTTTTGCACCTTGCTTGTACAGTATGTTGTTTGAATCGCGTCCCTTCGTTCGATGCGAGCCATCGTAATGTTAACCAGAGAATAATACATTTATTCTAACTCCTTTATGCCTCCACCGAGCTTTCTTCAGATACAAACTCAAAATTAGATTATATCCTAAGTCAAAGAAAAAATTAAATCTAAACTCTATATTTTCATAAAAATGAAGACCTGTGCAATGAACGAAACTAAGTAAACTTGAGCAGAATGTAGACTTGAGAATCACTGTGGCGCTTAGCTCTCCCGCATTTTACCAATTAAAAATCAGTTAGGTCAAAATGTCATTATATTAAAAGAAAAGAAAATTTTCATATGACAAAGGGATGTAAGTGAAAATAAAATAAATTATTATTAGTCCAGGGGAGGGGGGCGCCCCCCCTCCCTGTATCAAAAAGTCAGGCATTAAACTGACTGGGCAGGGGGGGGTGCGTAGTTTTTGGGATGGCGAAAATTTTTCAAAAACACAGTAAAAGTTAATGGTAAAAATTGCGAAATTTTCATTGTATTCGCCAAAAAAAACATATTCAGTGCTTACGCAGTTATGTGGTTTTTTGCGTGGTAGATAGGACAGCCAAAGATGTCGATTAGTGATTCAGTGTGTCTAACAGTTAGTTTTTGGGGGGGTTTCGATGGCAGTGTGTGCAATTTGGGGGAGTGCCGGGGGGATCCCGTGTGTTCTTTGCTTGGGGGCAGTGTTTGAATGATTGGACAGGATAGGGGTGGATTTTTCGATGATAGTGTGTCTAAAAATTAGCTAAAATATGCTTAAAATTTTTTCAAAATTTACCCTCAAAACCCTATTTCCCGGGCACTTTAAAGTTGTGGGGGGGAAAGGCCTGAATCCTGGGGAGGGGGCGATCCTAGTTTAGGGGGGCCGCCCCCCCTCCCTGTAGGAAAAAGTCAGGCACTAAAATGTTTGGGCAGGGGGAGGGCGAGCAATTTTTGGGATGGCGAAAATTTTTCTAAAAACATGGCGAAAGTTGATGGTAAAAATTGCGAAATTTTTATTGTATTCGTCAAAAAAACATATTCAGTGCTTACGCAGTTATGTGTTTTTTGTGTGCTAGATAGGACAGCCAAAGATGTCCATTAGTGATTATTTTCGTGGAACACCTGTTGCGGCTGTGTACGAAGCTTTAACAGAAGGAAAAGAAAATTCGTATGCCCAGGTTTTGGCTTGTCATATGACTGTAATCGGAGTAGCATCTGCAGGTATGAAACAGTTAGGATGATTCGGTTTTTTTACGGAAACAGTGGAGGTGGTGTTACAAAGTAGTGGGATGCCAGGGTTTTTTTTCAAAATCGGACCTGTATAAATCTTGTGTAAATTTTAATTTCACTGTGTATCTTTGTTTGAAGTTGTGTAAAATTTATAAGTGTCGTTTTTCAACTGTAATATAAAATAAAATACATTTAGACGGTATTTTCTTGCTACAATGTTATTTTCGGATCATAAAAACCCTAAGATATGCCAACTGCACTTGTGTAGCATTTCGAAAGAAGCCACGCGGGGGGTCTGGGGTGCGGAGCCCCCCAGAAGTTGAGAAAATTTTGTAAATTCCAATAGAATTCATAATGGAAATGTTTAAAAAGATTGATTCATTAAATGTCAAAAATAAGATAGGACAAATTCAAATTTCTGAAAAACACTTCGCCTACTGAAACGGTTTCTTTATTTTTCCAACTTTTTGGAATAATTTTTTCACAAACTTGCTGGTCACGTACTAAGGTTCGATGCTTTAACTGCTACTGGGGACGGCTCCATATAGTACAGACACAACAATTATACAACGGAGGGGGGTCTGGGGGGCGGAGCCCCCCAGAAGTTGAGAAATTTTTTAAATTAACGGCAGAAACGGCATTGAAAAGCTGTATTCCTTTAGCTTTCGTATTGAATATTTCTTGGGTTGTATGGCAACTATTTTTAGGCTCTGACTGCTTTTATTATTATATATACAAGAGATAAACAAGAAATCATATTGAATAATACTAGTTTCAGAAAACATATGTATAGTTAAATACGAATAAATGCTAGTTATTTACGAATATTCGCACGCACTACGAAAATAAATTATACGCAACTGTAAAAGTAGAAGCATTAAGACTTAGGAGAATAAACCACCCATAACCAGGTTGATGCAGGAATGCAGAAAACCATTCTAAACCATTGGAAACAGGCGGGGGTCTGGGGGCGGCAGCCCCCAGTTAAAAGCTAGAGCTTTTTTAAAACTTAAAGACTTGAAAACTATTTTTTCAGAGCACTTTTTGTAAAAATTTTCGAAAATTTGGCTGTGTATTTTGTTGTGTAAATCAGTTTTTCACTGTGTAAATTAATTTTTTTTGTGTAAATACACAGTATTTTAAACAAAAAACCCTGGATTGAGTGAGAGGGTGCCCTACTAGAAAAAGCTAGTAATCATACGTATATACTTTACGCGTGTAAGGAGAATTAGTTGGGCCTTGTCAAGGACACATTTGGAGCTATGAGCTCCAAAACAGGAGCAGAAAGCGCGGCGCTTTCAAACCTACGTATGCAAATATTAAGTCATTCGGATCAGTCCTGTTTATTTTTTGACATTTGTAATATCAAACCTACTTTCTGATTCAAACATCCAAAAAATTTACCAAAGGTTTGGCCCGTTGTAACTTGTGACTGGGTTGGGCTAGCAAAGCTTCGCAGATTTTATCAGTCAAATCGATTTTAACGTAAAAAGCCATTCTTTACACCATAGGCTAATAAGTTTATCAAATAATATCGTTTTTAACATTTTTTCAAAAATAGCCCTGCGTTTATGTGCTAAACTTTATGAAACCTGTCGTTTTGTTTGGGGGACAGTGTTTGAATGATTGGACAGGAGGGGGGTGGTTTTTTCGATGATAGTGTGTCTAAAAATTAGTTTTGGGGGGGTTTCGATGGCAGTGCAATTTGGGGGAGTGCCGTGGGGGGGCCCGTGTGTTGTTTGCTGGGGGGGGGGGTGCATTTTGAAATTACTGTTTGTCTTAGTGAAACCCAGGTGGGTTGATTGAGAGGCGTCCCCAGCTCACTGCTTTAGCGGTGTAAGGAAAATTTGTATATTTTGTAATTTTTTAGTCCTTGTTACGTATTTTATTAAGGTATAGTTTGAGGTGTAGAGATCTTGTTTTCTTAGACAAATAGCATAATTGAACAATTAGATTTTAGTAATGCATTAACCTACAGATTTTTAATTTTAGGGGTTGAGATCGTGGTTCCTCGCACAAATCGTAGAATTGTACCAGGTTTAGTGTGTATGTGTACTTCTGGCAATTGGAAGGCTCCTTGCATTTGCTGCCGGGTTCACTTGTTGGATTTGTTCGATAGTCTGCAGATGTCACCAAATTGTAATATCATCCGTTTAGATTTGGATCAGAGATTCACTGACAGATTGAATGAGGTCTGTTTTTTCGTTACTGGTCATAACTGGGCTTATTCTAGGGATTTTTCGTTTGGGGGGGGGCTTCTTGGCCCCCTCCCAAAAGTGCGAGGGACACGGAAATTAATGAAGAGGTGGGGGGCGAACATTTTTTCAAAAATTATACTAAAAATAGCAATACGTATTTTTTAGCATTCACTGTAGGAGTAGATTTTATCGCTAACTAAGCAGAGTTAGTGGTCTAAAAGAGCTTCACCTGAAACAGGCGCGAAATGAGTGAAAATCATCCGGCGAACCCTACAATTTTCGAAAAATTAGGCCATCTAACCAATTCTTCCAGGCAAAAATTTCACCAAGGGGTGCGTCCAGTTTTGGGGGAGGAAGGGTATTTATGGACCCCCTCCCACTAGAATCAGCGCAGCATAATTTTGTGTATGTTGTCTCATGCGTTTGCTATTTATATACACCAACAGTGTTTTGTATAGCTGATGGAAGTAAGTCTGGTCGAGCTGAGATGAAATTTTCACTGCCCGGGTCAGAGCGGGCCCGTTTGTTCAGGCTTGTGAAGATCAGTTACCCCATGGGTAGCGACGGTGCTCCCAATAGGAACAAAAATGTTTTAATATTTTATTTGCAGGTGGTCAATGATGTATCCTCGCCAGGGGTGGTGATGTTGGATGTCCCTCCAATGAACTATTGTCGTTCGCCGGGAGAAACTGCTGGACGAGCTGGCATGCTGGCGAAAGTCTTCCGTTCAACTATTGTGAATGACGGTAATATGGAAGTTCCTCATTTGGAAACTCCCAAATTTCCTGTGGCATACATAGCCGCGCTTCCATATGTGGACTTAATAGACCAATACGCGGCAGTCATCTCATTGGCCGGTATGCAATCTCGGTAAGCAACAGGTTAAAGTGGGGGGGGGGGGGGCGGCAGGCTCTGATCCGGGGGGCACCCAAGCAGCCTGGGGATATTATCCCCCCTGCAGGAAAAAGTCCGTGTGGTAATATGGTTTGGATCAGTGATGTTATAAGTAGGATTGCAATGAAGCGTTTCGTGGATGTGTCTTGCTGGGTAGCACATCATTTTTTGCTATGCTTACTGGTTTATTTCCTTGGCAATGTTCTAAGGGGGCATTCATTGGATAGTTTTCCCAGCTTTCCACGGTTTTCCTTATAAAAACTACGAAAAATCGCTAAAAATGACAGATTAAAAGTAGTTTTGGCTAAACTAAAGAAAATTCCTGTTAAAATTTGGCGAAGCCAAAAAATATTTGACAATTTTGGTTAAAAATGGTTAAATTTGAGTACTTTTAGGATAAGTGGGGCAGGCTCGAAGGGGAATCTCGAATGGGGGGCGGCCTTCTCCCCGCCCCACCACCCCCTTCCCAGTAAAAATAAGCCAGTGCTGGTGATGGGGGATTAGATTTAGAAGAGGGAAGTTTGTTGTTGAAAAAATGCAGAATTTTCGAGAACTGCCGGATTCACAACTATCCAATTTGAGGTTTTTGTATTTTCTATCAAATATTCTTTCTGACTGCGTATGTTAAATATTGAGTTAGAAAGTAAGCTATTGTTTACGCAAACAGAAAGCGTGGTATCGAATAGAGTAGCTCATAATTACATTTTTTCTAAAACTAAGTAATATATGCGTTGACTACACACATTATTTACGTAGTTTTGTGTTTTAGGCTGGTTTTATTTGGCGGTCAGGAACATGAATGTATCAGTACATTTTTGGCAAATCAAGAACAAGGAAACGTTTTACAACGTGGTTTCGGTTCAGTGCTTAAGGAATTTGCAGAAGCTTCGTCTTCTCTCAGGTAACGATAAAGAAGGTTATCAGTATGCACTTTAAGAAATTTGCAGAAGCTTCGTCTTCTCTCAGGTAACGACAAAGAAGGTTATCAGTATGCACTAGTCATATGGGCTGACAATTTCCGGACGGGAGGACCAGCTGGAGCGATCTGTTGGAGTATCCTGGCTGAACCCCCACGGGGCTCTGACTTACTGCAGATAAAGGTATGACAAAGCAATTTTGCGGCTGAACAATTTCTTGATACAGTAAAAACAGGTGTGTTCTGTACATAATTTTATTGTGTTTAATAGTTACTGCTGTTTATTTTAGAGCCGCTGGCACACCATATCAGTTCACGGTTGCTGCAGAAGTTCTGTTGTATTCAAGTCTCCGCGAATTCTGCCAGGTCACAGATGAACAGTTGCTACAACCGCTTAATGCAGCTGTAATGGCGACCAGAGATACATTGGTTAAACTGGCCGTTTGTTGGCATAATCTGAGAGCTGTCTATTTGTTGATGGGCTCAACAAATCCAGGCTGCTCAAATTCATTTGAAACAGATGTTTTCATCTCTTTGGAGAATGTTGAAGCTGCAGCGTTTCTCTTTAGACTATCTCGCCAGTGTCAGACGGATTTGCTGTTGGTAAGTGCGTGTGTGGGAGAAATGAGGAAGTTGATTTTATATTTGGGGGGGGGGCTCCCCGAGGTCTGGAGGTAGCGAATTTCGGGGGGGGGGTCGAAATTGCCGCTGAGCTGAAAATGTAACTGTTTTTAACCTAAATTTAAGCTTAAAACAACTAGAAATGGAAAAAGGGAAAAAATCGGCGAAGACGGAAACATTCTTGAAATTTACCCTCAAAATCCTATTTTTTCAGTTGAGCTCTAAAGTCTGGGAAGGCGACAAACCCTAATCATTCCTAGGGGGATCCAAGCTGAAGGTAACCGATTTGGGGGGAGCGCCTCCACACACACCCTCACTTCCATGTAGGAAAGAACCAGTCTGCAACAGTTAAACTTTAGCGGTCTGTGTGTTTCCGTGTGTGTGTGTGTGTGCGTGTCTGTGTACGCGCAAAACTGTCCTTCATCTGGGTGTAAGCGTATTGCAAAATGTTTTTTAGGCAAATCATACCATATCTGTTGCTCCAACTGAACGGGATCGTACCATATGGCGACGGTGTGCAACAACGAAGGGACAATGGATAAGTCTAGCATCTTTGCAACAATCATTGCTTGATACGTTTCCGACTATAACAGCAGACGAAGTAATTTCCGTTTTCTGAGATTTTTTAGACAAAATGGGTGGGGGTTGGTGGACGGTCCAAAAGTGGGGGGGGGGGAAATGGGCTTAAAAATGCCTTATAGGCATAGGATAACCTGAAGGGGGGAATGGGGGGGGGGGTGCAGACCCCCCAGACCGACAAAAAACGGGTAGACCCCCTCAGCGAAAAGCAAAAAAGGGCAGACCCTCTCGTATAGAAAGCAAAAAAGGGTAGACCCCTCAGCAATTTTCACTGAAAATTAGTAATTTTTTAGCAAATTTTAGCAATTTTTTCACAAATTTTCTTAACAATCGCTAAAAATTGTCATCTTTTAGTAATTTTTGGTCAAAAACGTGAAAAATTCGCAATTTTTGCTAATTTCGGGTCAGACCCCCATTAAATTTTGGATTTTTTCAGGGGTAGACCCCTCGCCGAGGTCGGGGTAGACCCCCCAGAATCGGACCCCGTGTAAATGTATGCTTATAGGTAACATGTTTTCCACATACACTGCTGCATAGTGTTGTTGCCCGGCCGGTTTTTTGACTCGGCCACCCGGCCGGCGGCCGTCCGGTCAAAAAAGGCCGGCCGGTACCAGTTTTGCCCTATTTTTCGTGTATTTTTCAAAATATTTATTAATTGATGCATACAGTTACTCCTGGTTATGTATAACAGATAAAATCAAGTAGTATAAATAAAAGCTTTCCCTCCTCGCGACTATTTTTGCAAACAATAGTTAAGTTTTCAAAACTTCTTAGCAAAACTCATTTTTGGACACACTGTTATCGTAAAAGGCAGCCCCCCCCCTCAACAGACGACTCGGCCACCCGGCCGGCAGGCCGGGTGATGCAAACAGGCCGGCCGTCCGGTCAAAAAAGGCCGGCCGGTACCAGTGTAGCCCTATTTTTCGTGTATTGTTCAAAATAGTTATTAATTGATGCATACAGTTACTCCTGGTTATGTATAACAGATAAAATCAAGTAGTATCCTTTTTCTGAAGAACGGCCGGCCGGCTGCATCTGACCCGGGCGGCCGGATTGTCGGCATAGTGGGCCGGCCGGCCGTCAGCCGCCCGGGTTTTCCTCGGCCGGCCAACAACACTTGCTGCAGGGTAATTTTTACCCGGGGGGGCGGGGCTGTCCTCGACTCCCCCCTCGAAAATGCCCCCTCCCCCGGGGATTTAAGCTTTCCCTCCTCGTGACTATTTTTGCAAACAATAGTCAAGTTTTCAAAACTTCTTAGCAAAACTCATTTTTGGACACACTGTTATCGTAAAAGGCAGCCCCCCCCCCCCTCAACACACGCCTACGGACAAAAATCAAATTTATAGCAAAACTCGCGATTTTTTCTCGTAAAAATGGCTATTTTAGCTGAAATTCTGGAATGTTTCCTTGATGCGTGCATAATACGTCAAGAAATACCTATTTTGAGCTCATTTGTGCACCCCCGGGCTTGGGCTTGGGTCCACCCCCACCGGGAAGCCCTGCCCCCTAAAAACCTAAAAATTACCGTGCTGCTACAGGTAAGAAAACTGGGGATGAGGAATAAAGGAGACACCCCCCAGTTACAAAATTTCAGTGTTATTGCTGCATACACGAATAATTTAGTTGATTGTTTCACGCCGAAATTTTCGGTTATCTAATCTACGATAACCCAATTTTCATTGTCTGTGCCAGTGAGCATTGCACATGCCATAAAGAAATGTGTGGACTGCTTTGCTTATATTTAGACTACAACAATGTAGATAAATGTCTATTATAGATTTATGAAAGTCTGAGATGCTGCTTTTTCGTGTCCGTTGGTCACTTTAATGGCCAGCCGTCCTATCGCAAGAAAAAGCCAGCGCTCGTTTCCGGAGAAGATTTGGCTCGCTTTGGCGTCTCTGTCGATGAGTACGATGGGCAGTTCCGATGAGTAACAGTTTATTCACGGATTATGGTTGCCAGAATTTTGTTGGAACTGTAGTACATACTGTTGTTTTGAATATATATGTAGTTTTTATTTGCGGTCTAACTATTTTTTGTTTGTAGCTGGGAATGTGTTTCCTTTACTGGAGTGGTTGGAACCCGAATTGTGTATTCTTCTTGATACCTGTGGTTGCGAGTGTCCTGGTTATAATTACAGTTACTTGCCCGAGTAAAAAACCCGTGGGTTTTCTTTAGTGGGGGGGGGGTGGGCGGTGCGTCCACTCGTCTCTCCCCACCGCACTTGCCCCCCCCCCTTTTTGGGCTTGATTTCCCCTCTCACTATAAAGTGCCCAGAAAATGCCAAATTTTAAGGATTGTTTGGTTAAATTTTTTCCGGCTTCGGATTTTTTTTGGTAAATAATCGTCTATTTTGGTAGTAAAAGTTGATCTCATCTCCAATCTCGAGCTAAACTCAAGGTAATCTCAACCTCGAACCTATATTGGTGCAAACCGGTGTTGGTCTCTCTCAAACCACTTTGGGTCTTGCCCCCCCGCACTTGATTGGCCTAGAGAAATCCCAGAAACATAGAATATAAATAAACGAAAACGTCAGATTGACCATATTATTTATGTTACTTTAGATGATCCTTTCCTTCTTCGACATATATCCCTCAAAAATGCCCTGTCACATATCTAAATTGTGTCACTAGTTTTGTGTTTTCGCTGCCAGGTGGTTTGCTTGACCAAATTATGTTGCTTCGATGATCCTTTCCTTCTTTCACATGTAACCCCAAAAATGTCCTGTCACGTATCTCAGTTGTGTCACAGTTTGTTTTGTATTTTCGTTGCGAGATGTTGTTTTTTGGATTAGGGTATTTTGGCATTTGGTCGGGGTTGTGAAAGTGTGGGGCCACCATCCCTCCCACTCTCCAGGAGAGGGGGGGTGGGGGGGTGGGGGAGGGAGCAAGTGGAAAGGATAAACACCTACATTTTAGTGAAAATTTGCATGTTTAAGGTAAAGACGCAAAATTCACTGTTTTCAATACTAAAATGGACATGTAAAGGTTAATTAGCTAAAAACTTCAAAATTGGGCTAATCAAACAGATTGATAAAGTAAAATCAAATTAATTCAGATAATGTTGTAAAATTGGTCCTCACAAACTTAATGCTTTCGACACTTTTGAGCGACTTCGTCTGAAGTGGTTGGGTTTACTGAAAGAGGGGCGCGGGGCTCCAAAAAATGGAGGGAAAACAGAAACAGAATTTGGACAAACCCTTAGTTTGACAAACCCATACTAATTCATTTAGACGTCTCCGCTGTTCTGGCCTACCCCTCATGTCGCTGGAACCCCATGGAATCTGTCACTGCCCCAATGAACACCGATCCACAATTATTATTATTAATATTAGACACTTGCTCTCCCTGGATCACGTAGGATTTTTAGTTAATCGTATCCGTTGGTTTTTTGTCATGCGTTCTGACTGTTCGTTTTTATGCGCATTCACTAATAAATTTCTTACTTGTGTGGAAACTTAGGGTTGGTAATAATTCGTAAATTAAATGTGTTTCTGTTTTAAGCTACCTGTTTGAGTCTGTGTCTGGGTTGCACGCAAACGACTATGTACTCAATTCTCTGGTTTTAAAATTGTCACCTGCAACAGTTGGTTCAGTAGCCGCAGTCAAACTCTAGTTGGCCAAATATTTTATTGCACGCTAATAGTAACTTTGTATTTAGTAGCACACATTATTGCAGCATTCGACAATTCAAGATCCTTACGTAGTACCCAGTTGGTTCTAACCTGTTCCAGTCGGTGTACTTTGCTAATTAAAAAATCGATCAGATAAAAAGTGGTAACACTTTGACGATATTTAGGCTCCCGGTTCTTGTCCTTGCTCATAGACTTATACCATTGAAAGGAGCGTGTTAACGTAAATTAGGGTAACCAAAATTAGGACCTAGACTTTGTCTATTTTAAAATTCTAATATTCGAGTTGTTCAACCAGTTCCTACCCACCCTACTACCCCATCAATTGTGAGGAATAGTGGAATCCCACTTTTACTCCTCATGTACACGATTATATATGTATAACGGTCCTGTCTATATGCTTAGGGGTCGACATGCCTGCAACTTGGCAAAATTGAATCCAAAATTGCATACCCCCCTGACCAGCGAAATTGGAGTCGACTGATGTATCAAATTAATTAATACTGTAGGTTGGCTAATATACCCCTGCTAAAACGATTTCGGCGTAGCCACTTTAACTCACTCTAACTTCTATATACTGTTCAGGCACATAGTTCTGTTTGAAAAGTTCAGCTCCCGATTAACTATCGACTGGTTTAAAACTTGACTATATTTTTGTAATTTTTAAACTTGACCGTTTCCTTAGCCTACACCACAATAACGGCGGAGACTGTGAGACTTGCACAAAAGTTGGCGGAAACGGAAAATGACTGGGAAATTCGTAAAAGAACTGGAAAATTTAGCAAAATTCCCACATTTTTTGGCAAGTAGATACCACTACAAGAGGTGGACATTTTCGACTACTGTCACAACAATTCATTCTGCGTATGCGTAGTGTGCAACTTTCTGTAGCTTTACCCAGTCGTTCGAGAGAGGCCTGAATGTTGTTCTGGTCTTCGATTTCATGGTAGAAAAAATAGCATCACTGGTCTTCTTTTTCATGGTACAGTAGAAACAGCAGTTTTGAAAAATTTAAACTTCTAAAAATTGTTCACAAAAATGTTGCCTATTGAAACACTAAATCCGCTTATTTTGGGTGATTATATACTATAAAAGTAGCGCAATTTATTGCTTGTTTTTTGTAAAATTTTCGCCCGCCTCCCAAAACCAAAGATCACTCGGCCCCCGAAGGGAACCCCAATAAGCCCTCCAAAAGTAGTGCGAGTTCCTTTCACTACAATTTCTATATTTCAGAAATTATCAGTATGCCAGGTAGGGGTTTCAAAATTGTTTAGGGGTAAGGCTCTGAAAAAAAATGATTTGGGGGTAGGGATATATTTTTTAGGGGGGGTTGTTGGCGACCCCCCCCCCGGAATTGACGGGGGGCAGTGAGGGTTTTTTGGCTAACACTTAGCATAAAATTTCTGTTTTGCATTTATTGCATTTACATAGTAATTGAATGGGGGCAGGTCAATTTTGCCCCCCCCCATTAATTGACGGGCGGGGGCGATAAGGGGGCGCGGTCCGTAGGGAAGGGAAGACATTTTCGTGGAGGTTCGGGACGGGCCCGCATCCAGGAGGAGACAGTCCCGCACCCTGTTTGCATTTATCAGTAATTTTATGAGCTGGGGGCAGGTTAATTCCGGCCCCCCCCCCGAAATTGACGGGGGGCGGTGAGTGTTTTTTTGGCTACCACTTATCATAAAATTTCTGTTTTGCATTTATTGCATTTACATAGAAATAGCATGAGTTGGGAGCAGGTCAATTTCGCCCCCTCCCCCCAATTGACGGGGGGGCGGTGTCGGTGAGGGGGGAGGGCAGGCTTTTGGGGAGGGCGCTGGGGGCGGGTTAGTTTGGGCCCCCCCCAGAAATTGACGGTGGGCGGTAAGGGGGGGCATGTCAATTCCGCCCCCCCAAATTGACGGGGGGCGATGAGGATTTTTGGCTAATAGTATTTTTTGGTACTTCAGGAGCACAAGGGCTCAGTTTTGGAGGGTTTTTTAACGAAACCCAAACTGCTGCTGTTAGTCATTCCAGTTCAGGAATATATACTGTGTTGGCGTGTGCTTGTCTTGTAGCTGCGTGGTTATCCGTGCTTCTTGGTGATGACTCGCACTAGCATAAGAGATGTGTTTGACGATGATTACATGTATGAATTTTACGATGCTGTCTGTCGTCGGTACCGCATGGACATTTGGTATTTGCTTAGTTGTCAGCTGTCTGCAACTGGCGTGGCAACTGCTGGTATGGTACTTTAAAAATGAGCTAACAGGAGTATGCATATCATAGGGGTCGCGGCAGCGACCCCTATAATATGTGTCAAAAGTCCCTGGAGACACCGTAAAATAAGCTGCGCAGAGGCTGCGCAAAGGCTGCGCAAAATCCTGCGCAGATCCAGCGCAGATTTCATGTGCAAATTGTAGAGCACATCGAGTTTAGTATGTGTGCGAAGTTTCAGCCCCGTATCACTTTCCGTTAAAAAGTTGTGCCCCGGACCGGTTATGGCGGCGATGTTTTTTTTTCCGGTTTCTCCTATTTAATGGTCGTATTGTCCTGACTTTCCGCCTCTTTCACGTAATCTGCAGCGGAGGCCGGACCTAAAGGGGTATAGGGTCTGGTAGTACCCCATGCGCCATTTAAGAATCGCTACATTTTTTGCGCCGCAGGTGCGCCACAGCGCCGCAGCGGCGCCGCAAAGTCGGCTCAGAGCGAAAAGTGACCATTTTTGTGGTCGCTGCGCAGCTCGAACGTTAGGAGCTGGAGCCGATTTCTTTTTATATTCAGAAACTACATATATTGAACTAACTAAATAGCTAAGTCTCGTTTCTCTATCACTTCCCATGCGACCACAGTGGCCGGTCAAAAATGGTGAAAATTCGAAAAATGAAAAATCGAAATTTCTCGCTGTGTATTCAACTTAGAAAGCTCAATTCTTTCATACAAAGGTTTTCTGGCACGGCGAATTGATTCCCGTAAGCAGTTTTGCCGTCGGACCCACCCATATTGCTGGGCTGGTTCCACTTTGCTGTCGGGAGGGTCAAGTCTGTACCGACTTCCAAGAACACCATATAGGACTGTGCATAGCCTCTCAAAACTTTGTCCATAGGGGTTTTCTGGTGCGCCCAGCTCATTTCCGGAGTCCGTTTTGCCGTCCGACCCACCCATTTTGCTGGACTGGCTCCACTTTGCCGTTTGAAGGGTAAATCGGGTAGGGGGTCAAGTGGTCAAAACTAAGATTTTTCAAAAGTGGTCAAATTTGGTACCAAATGAAAGCGCTAAGTGAGCTGAACAACTTTTGTCATAGAATTGCATGCTCAAAGTGGCTGTAGAGTGCTGTGGTAGGGTGGGGGTGGGGACTTAGGCGATTTTGGATCAAAACTAAAATTTTTCAAAAGTGGTCAAATTTGGTACCAAATGAAAGCCCGCAGCGAACTGAGCAACTTTGTCATAGAAGTGCGTACCTAAAGTGGCTGTAGAGGGCTGTGGTGGGGTGGGGTGGGGACTTAGGCGATTTTGGGTCAAAAATTAAAATTTTCAAAAGTGGTCAAATTTGGTACCAAATGAAAGCCCGCATCGAACTGGGCAACTTTTGTCATAGAAGTGCGTACCTAAAGTGGCTGTAGAGGGCTGTGGTGGGGTGGGGTGGGGACTTAGGCGATTTTGGGTCAAAAATTAAAATTTTCAAAAGTGGTCAAATTTGGTACCAAATGAAAGCCCGCATCGAACTGAGCAACTTTTGTCATAGAAGTGCGTACCTAAAGTGGCTGTAGAGGCCTGTGGTGGGGTGGGGTGGGGACTTAGGCGATTTTGGGTCAAAAATTAAAATTTTCAAAAGTGGTCAAATTTCGAGTCAAATGAAGGCCCGCATCGAACTGAACAACTTTCGCCATAGAACCACCCACCCAAACTTGCTGTGTCGGATTTATATACTTTCTTTCTCAACCGGATTAAACGACAGACATAGACATAGACATAGACGACCAACACACATATTATCCCCTTTTGTGCGGAGCATTTTTGTTACTTGTATATATATATATATATATATATATATATATATATATATATATATCAGAAACGCTTATTTTCATAGAAATGAACGGTTCTTTTTTATTACTGTAACAAGTTGCGTTATTTTGGTGCGAAGCCCCGACACGTTCTTTTCCTCCTCCGTAAAATAAATGCTTACAATTAATTGAGAAAAAATTTAGTCTGCTGGGTTGCATTTTCACACTTCACCGAAGCATTTTTATTCTTTATATATGTATTCGTATATATTATGTAATGGAAATGGAAGGGATGTGTATATATATATATATATGATGAGATGTCTAAATTGCAGGGATGCCCATTCGGATTGATAGACTCGAAGATGAAGATTGTGATAGAACCTATGCATCCATTTCATATATTAGTGTTGGAGATCCCGGAACTGGGAAATCAACTGCCGTCTATGAATTTTTCTATAAGCCTATAAGTGCACTTGAAACATTATTGGGTACCGCTTTCAGCTCTTCTGAAGCAACTCTCCCGGGGATTGATAAAAAGGAACTGGAAGTATGTTATGGTTGGGGGGGGGGGGTTTCACCAAGCAACCCCCTATAGTATGGGTGTGAAAGGTGCTGCGCGGCCCTTAGGGGCTGCTTCCAACACCGTACCAGTAGAATACTCAACTAAACTAGGCAGCCATGTAGTTTACTATTAGGGTAACAATGTTCATATTTGACAGTCTTCGCTTCCTGATAAGTTGTTCCTGATAGGTCTTCCTTGGCAGTCACGTTTACAGAAGTATTTTCCTTTAAACTCATAAACTGAACGATCTGGACATTTTCAGCCGGCTAAGTATGGTGTTTTGCGCGTGTGCGTAGAAGTCTGCGTCTTGGCTTGGCTTATCTTGCGGGGGGGCCCCCCAAAAGCACCCCAAATCGTTTCCACCAAAAAGACACCCACAAGAAAAGGGGGTGTCCCTTTTAGCACCAACCTTTGCCCTGAAAAAAACGCCAGAAGGCTAAATTTTAAAAAACTTTCCTGCTTCGCCTGAGCTTTTAGTTGGTTTTTGCGTTTTCAAACACCGAATCTGCTTATTTTTAGCAATTATATACTATAAAAATAGCGTAACTTTTTGCATGTTTTTAGAAAATGTTTGAAACATGTTCGCCCCACCCAAAAAACGCCCCCCCCCCGAGCAGTGTTTTTTGCTCCAAAAAGTGCGCAATGACACACTTTTTTAAGAAATGAGCAATACTCTTTCGGCTTGTGCGCACGCGTGCGCACTTTCTCTAGCCTTTCAAATTATTTCGGCAATGTTTTACCAATTTAGAAAAATAACCAGTTTTGCACCTTGTTTGTACAGTACGTTGTTTGAATCGTGTCCCTTCGTTCGATGCGAGCCATCGTAATGTTAACCAGAGAATAATACATTTATTCTAACTCCTTTATGCCTCCACCGAGCTTTCTTCAGATACAAACTCAAAATTAGATTATATCCTAAGTCGGAGAAAATTTTATATCTAAACTCATTTTCATAAAAATGAAGACCTGTGCAATGAACGAAACTAAGTAAACTTGAGCAGAATGTAGACTTGAGAAGCACTGTGGCGCTTAGCTCTCCCGCATTTTACCAATTAAAAATCAGTTAGGTCAAAATGTCATTATATTACAAGAAAAGAAATTTTCATATGACAAAGGGATATAAGTGAAAATAAATTATATGTATAAATAGTGAAGTGCAGCCGTTTACGCAGCGAACTGTTAGGATTGAGCTGCAGACGTTTTGGATTGTGTACAGCTTTAAATTTTTTAAATAACAAAGCTCCAAGAAAATTTGAAAAAAACATGAGTTTTGCCTTAGTTGAAATTTTCAAAAGGCCATAAATACAAATTTTGAGTTTTTACTTAGGTCCATTTGGCATTCCAAGGGCGACATGATGGTATATAAACCGTCTGACTTACTACAGTCTACAGGGAGTAATAATCTTATTTCGAAAGTCAACGTTTCCCCCCCCCCTCCACCTTAGAAGGGGAGCGGAGGGGGCGGGCACTCCCCTTCGAAACCAGATGTAAAGGAAAACTTTTACTATCCGTGCGTAGTGCGAACATAAAATTTCAAAAATTTTCGCGCCTTCGGCGCGAAATTGAACTCGCTTTTGCTTAATTAACCCTTATTTCTGCGTTTTAAGCCGTTCAATAGCATTTTTTTAACACTTTCAGAAATTTTCGCGCCTTCTTGACAATTCTTCCATTTTTTCTTAGTTTACGCTTATTTTAGCATTTTTAACCTTGTTTTCAAATAGTTTTCAACTAAGGGGGCGAAGCCCCAACAACCCTCACTTTTTTCTGAGGTCCGCCCCCCCCCCGAAAAACTTTACAATGTGCGTCACTGTATATATATATATATATATATATATATATAGTAAGCAACCGACACTTCCCGAGCATCTTTTCGTCCTCAAAAATTTATCTAATTTATCGAAAATTGGCTAAACAGCAATTATAAGAATGTTTCCAAAAACTAGCCCATGGGCGTTTTTTCGGGAGGTGGGCGCTTTTTTGGATTACAAACATCAAATCCGAAATTGCTGATTCTGAAAAAACGCCCATGGGCCACTGTTTGGCATAATACGGTATGCCACCCACAAACAGAGGTTGCAGCGGCCGAAGCTAGGGGCGGAGGTTAGAATTCAGTGGCACTTATATTTATGTAATCAGTTTTCTGCTCTACCTACGGCACTGTTCAAACTCCTTGTATCCATTGCCGCATTGCTGGAAAGGGATCCTTTAAAATGACAGAAGGACAAGTAATAAAATTGCTCCTCCGGAGCATGAAAAAGTAAGATGGGTGGTGGTAGGTTGTAAAATCAAGAGAGGACTAGTCTAAAAATGCTTAATATGGGGGTTAGGCTCAAATAAAGAAGAGGACTAGGTTGTGGGCGAATTAATATGGGCACAGCTTCGCCGAGCAACCCATATTCGCGGGCTTTCACGCTTCGCCATGGTGATTGTCATATACACAGCCATTATTGTCAGTCAATAATAACAATTCCAGCAGTTAAGTCAAAGCCGCTGCAGAGTGCTGCGGCTGGGTGGGGTGGGCACATAGGCGATTTTGGAGCAAACGTTTTCCAAAAGTGGTTAAAATAGTGGCCTTGACGCGTTTTCAAACACCAAGTCTGCGTATGTTTAGCAATTAAGCGGTTGGTGGGGGAGGGGAGGCTAGCATAGGATTGTATTTTTTTAAAGGTCTTTAAGCACGTTCAATGTATGGGGGGGTATTTATTTTCCGACCAACGAGGGAGCAACCAAGTAAAAAACTCGAGCACCTAATGAACAACGTTTCCAAAATCCGTCGAGCACAAAACAACAATTACAAAATTTCGAGCTCTTTTTACCCCCCCCCCCTTTTTCTCTCATTTTCTCATTTTGTACGAGTGAAAATTTGGCCATTACTATAAAAATAGCGTAACCTTGAGCATGTTTTTAGAAAATGTTTGAAAGATGTTCGCCCCTCTCAAAAAACGCTCCCCCCGAGCAGTGTTTTTTGCTCCAAAAAGTGCGCAATGACACACTTTTTAACGAAATGAGCAAAACTTTTTGGGCTTGTGCGCACGCGTGCGCACTTTCTGTAGCGGAAGAAAGAGAAAACTACTGAAAATTAGCTGTTCTAGGCACTGACTCTTCTTATTACACGCAGTTACTCTTGAGTGGTGGTGGGGTGGGGGGCTTGGCGATTTTCAGTCAAAAAATGATTTTTTCAGAGGTGGCCAAACTTGGGAACAAATGAAAGTCCTAAGTGTGCTGAGCAACTTTTTTTCTTGAATTGCATGGTCAAAGTGGCTGTAGAGTGCTGTGGCTGGGTGGGGGGCACGTAGGCGATTTTGGATCAAACGTTTTCCAAAAGTGGTTAAAATAGTGGCTTTGATAATTGTTTGTTTCAGTTGGCTTCCAAAAATATACCTGTGAGTTTTTGTCTGGCGTCCGATAGTTTGCAAGGAATTTTGTCGGCTATACGACAGACATGCAGTCCTGGAGTGTTCTTCGACCGCCTGTGTTCATCACATGCACAGGATGGCTTGAACAACAACTGGAGACAAGTCCCTACGCCAATAACACTGGTCGCTATGTCAACGTTGAACAGCTATGTGAGCGAGTGTTTACCCTTTATGCAAAGTGCCAATGGATTCGGAGATAGGTAAGGACACATATGTGTATATATATATATATATATATATATATATATATATATATATATATATATATATCATACAGGTCGCGGTAGCGACCTCTATAATATGAGTGAAAATGATCGAATGACCGATTAAAACTAGACTGTGCAGATTCCTGCGCAGATTATATGCGCAAATAATTGTACGTGGCGAGTTTAGTGTGCTCGCGAAGTTTCATCCCCGTTCCACTTTCCGTTTAAAAGTTGCGCCAAAAATCGCTTGCGAGAGTTGTGTTCCTTCCGTTTCTCCGCTTTAACGTCTGGTAGGGGGGTTTTGTAGCTTTAATAACTACCGATTTAGACGACATATAATTTTGAAGCGATAAAAAATATATTTCAACCACATGTATATACATATTCTTGGAGTACGAAAAAGTAAGCTGATTGACTTTTTTCTGTCTGGAGCCGGAAAAATTTTTTGGCTGGTTTGTACTCTGATCTGTCCTTAACATGTACAACAACGTTGTAGCTCAACATTTGCTGACAGCTAAGATTTTTTCTGTCACAAACTTTTTAACCGAACTCTTTCATTTTCCTGTGTTAAACACATGTCGAGGTCATCTTTGACGGGCTCTGCAGCACGATAAATTAATTAAATAATTAAATTTTCGGTTTTTATAAATTTCTGGGCTCAAAGGTCAAATTGTGCTATATGTGTGGCGATACCGCCTATATGGCTGAAGCTCTTCTGTCTTGAGCCGGAAAAATTTTTAGCTGGGGGCGAAAGTCTGTCCAAACGCTAAAATTGGCAAAAATTATGCTACAATGTGACCTTAATAAGTCAAATTGGGCGAAATGTGGGGCAATACTGCCTATATGGCTGAAGCTCAAAGTGGTTGTACAGTGCTATGGTGGGGTGGGCGCTGGCTTATTTTTAGGCAAAAATTTATGGGGGGGGGGCTGACCCAAAATGGGGGGGCATATTTTGGAAAAAATTTTTGCGGGTTTTTCGTGTAAAACTGTGTAAAAATCGCAAAGAATGACTGAGTTGAAGTGGTTGTTAGGCTAAAATAGTGAAAATTTACGGTAAAAATAGTAACATTTGGCAATTTTTGGGGTTATGGGGGGAGGTCGAAATTTATGGGGGGGGGTCCTCGAAAGGGGGGGGGTCGCCAAACGAAGGGCGCCCCCCCCGTAAAAATAAGCCAGAGTGGGGGGACTTGGCGATTTTCAGTAACTAGACCCATTTTACGGCAAAAATAAGCATTTATCGTCAAAATTGCAATTTTGGCTTGAAATGGCATCGTGTCCGATTTAGACCCCCTGGACCATCCATAACAGTACGAACCCAGGTAAAACCTATAACAATTTAATCTACAAGCTCTATTACACAAATGTATGTATTGGTTTGACCTTTCCGGCCACTGGTTAGAAACAAATTAAATTTTGAAACGTGAGTTTTTTCCCGCCAACTCCAGGTCACCCCCAGGTCGCACCGGAGGGGTCAGAGCAGTGTGGCATATATCATCATGAATCGCAACAGATCCCCTACAGGTACATATAATCGTTTTTTGCTCTGTCTTTGCAGTAGTTCAGGGTGGTCGGTCCGGCAAAGTTTGCCAAATTTCGGCACTTCGTCGGACCAAAGATTTAAAAGTCCCAAAAAATTTGCAGGGAACCATAGGGAGCTACCATAATACACCCTCCAGGGTGATTTTGGATGCACTTCGAGATAGGCTATTAAAATCCTAGATAGCTCATACCGGTAAACCCACAGTGGGGTGGGTTTTTTCCCGCACTGGCGAGTGGGTTTTTTTGTCACTTGACTATTGCCGACCCCCCACCCCCACCCAACGAGGGAACATTCGGGTATTGTGGTCGGAGCACCGTTACGCAGTGCCAAGAAGAGGAGCACTCTTATGGCTTACTCGTCTTCTAATATATAGTGCAATTATGCACTCCTGTTTTTACGCTGGGGTACTTACCGTTGGTGGCAGCTCAAGCGGTTAGTATATGCGGACAGGTGGCAATGCAGTTGAGAAGTTTCTTCCGTCCAAGTTCCCAACTTTTTACCTTGTATGTACACCTGGATCACTGGAATGAACTAGACGAAAACGGACCATACGTGTAGTCAGGCCAAAGGAAAACAGACTCTTTACTTACTAGCACTAACGTAGCCAGAAAAAATTTTCGGGGGGATGGAAAATTTTTCAGGGGGTCAGGGGGGCGGAGCCCCCCAGAAGCTCAGGCATTTTTCTATTTCGTGACCTTCGTGGAACTTTTACAGAGCATTCGTTGAAATTACAACAATGTTTAAGGCGCAGCGCGTGTTCGTGCACCAAAATGATGCAGAAAGAGGTCAAAGTCCATCAGATAGGGTAATCAAGGCCGCACCCAGGGGGGGGGGTTCAAGGGGTCTACCCCCCCCCTTTTGGATGACGAAATGGAAAATGTTTGCTATTTTTAGGGCAAAAATAGCTATTTTTAAAAAATTTTAGCGCCTTCGGCGCGATAATTTAGAAACTAACGTCCAATGTACTGTTTTTGGGCAAAAATGCAAAAAATTTTCAAGTTCTGGGGGGCTCCGCCCCCCAGACCCCCCGTTGCGTTTTACCTTGAACCCCCCCTTTTCAATATCCTGGGTGCGGGCCTGAGGGTAATAAATAGGTTCTCATGTTGTAGTGCGAATCACGCATTATAATGGTAAAACACACAGATTTCGCGCCGACGGCGCGAAAATTTTTTGAAAAATCGGCGTTTCACACATGGCAGGAAAAAACCCTGGGGGCAAACCAATTTCGGCGGGGGAATCCCCCCACCCCCCCTCCCCCCCCCCCGGCCACGCGCCTGCTTTCTGGTTTACACTCTCGTTACACTGGATGAGTTTTCGTGGGCGATTGTTGTGGATTGTCTATTTTAGCAGTGAAGTAAGCTTATTTCTAGGTTTCTGCTTAGTATGGGTCAGAATGATCACAATTATGATTTGTTTGGACAGTCTGCCACAGTTATGGACGCATTGTTTGGCCAGAGGAAACTAGAAAATGTGTTTCAGGAAATGTATTTGAAGCATATAGTGGCAATGTAAGCTGTAGTTTGTGCAAGGAGCATTTACAAATCAGCACATGTGACTTATTAGGCCAGAAGGTGGGAAAACGTACGGTAATGGAAGTAGTGGTGACTGGTGGGGCCCCGCTAGGAAGCTCAAACGCTCTGGGTGTGTCACGTTCTAAGTCAAGGGAAGTGCAGAAGGTTTCTCAGAAAGTTGGGCATTTTGTCTCGAAAGTTTCTGATTTGTCTCAGAAAATGTCTCTGAAAGTTAGCGGATGCCTCACATGTTTGACTCTAAAGTTTGAGAAAATGTCTCGAAAGTTAGACGAAATGTCTAGAAAGTTTTTAAAGCTTTCGAGACAAACTTCCATCTTCCGAGAAAAGTTGTGAGACTTTTGCTAACTTTCGAGACATTTCAAACAATCTTTCTCGACAATTCTTAATTTTGAGATATTTCTAGCTTTCGAGACATTTTCGCAAGCTATCGAGACATTGCAGCCAAGTCTGTCTCGGAAATATGGAAAAGTTTCTCGAAATATTTCGAGACAAAAAACAAGTTTCTGAAAAACCTTCTGCACTTCCCGTGTCCTATAACGTGACATATCCATTAGGGAGGTGACTGGAGTGACCTTAAAGTCTCCAGGATAATATAATAGAATTTGTCTGTTTTTTTTATTTATTTAGGCTGTTTTAACATTCTGTCGGAAAAAAGTCTATAAATGTTCACCGGAAAATTGTGAAACTGAAATGTTGAAATCAGCCAATTACTGACATATCAAAATTAGTGGGGCAGGTTTCTTGCCCACAATGTAGTTAGACGGGGAAGATTACAGTGGGTTGGGAGAGAACCAGGCTAGATGGAGACCCCTCCCATCCCTACTACACCCTGAGAGAATGGGGACTGCAGCTTGCCGGTTACATTTTGTTCCAGTTCCGAGACGGCAGCGGTAAGCCGGGTAGTCATTCCCTCTACATTAATATGGTGCAAGTTTCACCCGATAGCCTTTGTGTAAGGTCAGAAATGAAAATTAGTTTTAGATTTTTTAATTTTTTGTAAACGAATTCGCAAAATTCATCTCCGGATCTTATCTCAGGATACAGCTAGGAGAAATGCATGACTAGGACACCAGTTCGCGGGCGATATTATCTGAAAAAATGTATACATTTTAGAAGTGAAGGACTAGAATACAGGTTCACAGAGGAGGCGTTGTCGATTTTGGACATGGTCAGAATGGACAATTATGGGTCACAGCATGCTGCTATTGTCAACGATAATCAGGACCACGTAGATTGGATTGCGCGAATTAGCACCTGTGTGATGTCGCTGAAGCAGATAGTTTGGTGCTTGCATAGTGGTGATCCGTACGAGATGAAGTTGGCCGTCGGAGTCGATGAAGTCCAAGCAGCTCTGACGATTTTTGTTGCTTCGCAAGAATGGAAAGCGGAAGTGTCTGAGGTATAAATTTATTTTCTATAAACGATCGTCCTTGTGAAATTAGAGATGGAGTTGGGTCTATATTTTAACCTGCGCCCGAGCCGTGACCCGCGCACCCTTGTCCCTCCCCACTTAATCCACACCCGTGGCCCGCAAAACGTTATATGACCGCTATGACCCAAGAGGTTTGATGGTTTTGCCAATCGTGCAGGAGAGGCGAAAATGTTTCGCTGGTCCAGTTTTTCGTGGTACAAAAAGCAACAATTTTACAAAATTTTGATTTTGAAAAATCGCCAAAAATCCGACACTCAACAGAATTGTGCCAGCAGGGTTATTTGTAGTCTGACGTGTCCTTAACATGTACAACAAGGTTGTAGCGCAACATTTGCTGACAGCCAAGATTTTTTCTGTCACAAACTTTTTTACCTAACTCTTTCAATTTCCTGTGTTAAACACATGTCGAGGTCATCTTTGACGGGCTCTGCAGCACGATAAATTAATTAAATAATTAAATTTTCAGTTTTTATTAATTTCTGGGCTCAAAGAAAGTCTACAGCTGCTGTCAGCGTCATAAATATTTCCTGGTGGCAGGGGCAGGTAGTTTCAGGGGGGGGGACCCAATTTCGGGGGGGGGTTGTCCGCTTGCCCCCCCGTCTACGCGCCTGAACCTGGTTCCGCTGTAGTACGGTAGAGTGCTGCTGAAGTGCAGCGCGGCCTATAACGCATTGTGGACCGACCACGTAGGCTGCACCTGTCCGCCCGTAGTCCCTACTATTCATAGCAACAAGATATATCGAAATCATAATCAGAACTCATTACTATAAGGCATACGTAAATACTGTTCACTCGTTTGTAAGACACACAGCTACTCAATGCCCCTCGGACAAGTGCAGTCTAGAACTTTTGGTTAATTTCATAATTTATTCAGCAAGAGCATTTCCTCATATAGTGTAGACTTTTTTAGTTAGTGATAAATTTTATCTGTAGAAGTCTGTAAAAACTGCACTAAGAAGAAAAAATTATATACGTCATTAATTCGTGACTTTCAATTTTACAATGAATGGTCTATGAATATAGTAAAATTTCAGTGTTTAACAAAAATTCTTATATATATATATACATATATATATATACCATATATTGTATATACACACAGAACATATATACTATATAATTTACCAACTTGTTCTTGTACTCAAGTGACGGTCCTTGCATTCTCTAAGGCTATGCACCAAAAATACGGGAGCGGAATTTATCAGAAATAGAAACTAATGTTGTCATGTCATTCCTGCCCCGTAATTCAAACGGGTGGATCTTTTCTGGATAACCCCCCAGACCCTGATTCCGCAAAACTTGACCAAATCAGCTGAAATTTGGTATGGGTATGTCTTCGACCACGCTAAGTTCAAATATCGCAAAATTTTTCGATTTCGCGAAATTCGATTTATTCGATTCGCAAGGGGGGACCAAGGGAAACCGAAAAATTTTTGTCTTCGAATTTGCTGAAAACTTGTGTACAGGGGTTTTCGGGGTCGTAGAACACGAATCTGAAGTCCGTTTTTCGATTCAACTTTTCGTTAGCTCAGTATAAGCTAAACTTGCAAGCTTAAGATGTTAGCTTATACTGAGTGGACGAAAAGCCGAATCGAAAAACGAACTTCAGATTTATGTTCTACGACCCCGAAAACCCCTGTACACAACTTTTCAGCAAAATCGTAGACTAAACATTTTTCGGTCCCTCTTGGTCCCCCCTTACGAATCGAAAAAATCGAATGTCGCGAAATCGAAAAATTTTGCGATATTTCTACTCAGTGTGCTCGAAAACATACCCATGCCAAATTTCAGCTCATTTGGTCAAGTTTTGCGGAATCCGGGCCTGGGTTATCCTGAAAAGATCCAAACGGGTTACAACTGTAATGATGCAGACTCACTAAACTGTTATGCTTAGTTTTACCTTTTTTGCATTTCCCAACACAACACAACTATATACTTACGTTTATGTACATGTTTCTGCTGCGTCTAAAAAGCAAAAACTTAGAGTCAGTCAGCCATTTCAAAAACGACAGTTTTGATGCTTCTAGCTATAGAACGTTTAGTTACAAACGCAAAAACACAAGAAAGCCGCATATGCTGGTGCTGGCGAGCATCTGCAGACCATAGACGTAAGGACGCGATGAAAGGATGCTCGTTCTGTTCGCAAGTCCCCAGGTTAATTTATTGCTGTACTGAAAGTATTCGTCCTATGTATTGTTAACATTTTTAATTTAGAATTTGAAGTTTACGCTTTAGGAATGTGGGAGCAGACTGATTGGAAGAAAGTGTTTTTGTTTTATCCGTTTTATGTTTTAGGCTTTCGGATTCGTCTAAGTCGTCCATGGATGAACAATTATAAGTGGACGTAGGAATTGTCACCTGTGATGCGTTCTGAGATGAATATCGATCTAGTGGAATAATTGAGATTACGTTGTTAGCAAATTTTCTTTTGTTTCATGTGTAAGCATGTTGTTCTGTTTGACATTGTCCAGTGTTATTAAGAGCAGCGCGAGAATATCGTGTTTCGTGATATCATATCTAAATTTTAAAGGAAGATGAAACGCAGATTTAAAATCACAATTAGATAATGAGTTCGGGAATGAGTTAAGACTCGTGGGAATTTATAAACTAGGGAACAAAAATACGAAATGTTGTCATTCTTTTAACGTAAGTACACGTGGTACAGTGGTTACAAAACGCCTACTACATCACTTGGAAGGTCAGCACTTGTGATGAGCGCACCTGGATTTTTGTGTGGAATCGTACATAGCTTCCCCAGTATTGTTTGTTTTGTCATACGTGTACTATTTGTGCGTACCTCGAGTCTCAATAAAGAATCTGTAATGGTGTTATATAGAAAGGAATGTTTGTGCATGCTTAAGTTTGGAGTTGAGTCTGAATAAAGAATCTGTTATGGTGTTCTATTTAGAAAGCAGATAGTAAATGTCATTCTCTTGCATAGTAGCAGCATTATTGTATACCCACTTTATTTACCTGGTAGATAAATGTAGGTGTGGTTCCTATTTTTCCTAAACCTTGCCACGTCGTTGCAGATGTTAACGTCAGATTCAGTTAACCTATCACGCTACGGTTGTAATCATTGCGGCATCATGTGTCAGAGTCCGGGGACACTGGGCAAGCACGTTGTGCCACAGCTGGCAAGCTGGCACAGATGTTATATTCAGTTAAACACTGCCAGACACGTTTCATCCTAGTCCTGGGACACTAGACAGACACGTTGTGCCACAGGTGCCACAGGTGCGATCGGAGAAACTAGAAAAAATAACCAAAAATGGAACCCCTGATCCTAATAGTATGTTAACAACAACATACCTCATAACTCAAGAACTATTGGATGATAGTGTTCTTTGTCTTTCATGTTTAGGACAATTCTAAAATCGTTTTTAACTTCCGTGCTGAATAGGGCACTGCAGAAATGACCTTTTCCACTAAATTTTCAGGTCAGCACCAGGTCTTGTTAAAAGTCTGACATGTGTTATTCAGTGGTGTTTTTCGCACTCTAATGAGGTTATAAATTGTGATCCTTCTAGAGATGAAAGCCAACAAAAATTTATTTATTGTTGTTGTTTATTAAATTTATTATTTACTTATTTAGTAAAATTTTTATGAAAATTGGGAAACGTCAAGGCTCTCTGTCAGTTTAACAATTTTATTCTAACTTTGCAGACATTGGATATAACTAAACACTTTCTTTAAGGTCACAGGTGGCATATATGCTGCAGCTAACCATCCAACGTACGGTTGTAGGCTAGACTGACACGTGCCACAGGTGGCACAGATGCTACATTCAGCTAACCATCCACGTTATGGTTGTACTCGATGACACAACATGTGTCTGAGTCCGTGAACATCACACATGCACGTTTCATCCGAGTCCAGGGACACTAGACTGACACATTGTGCCACAGGTGGCACAGATGCTACATTCAGCTAACCATCCACGCTACGGTTGTATTCAATGACACAACATGTGTCCGAGTACAAGGACACTAAAGAGACACGTTTCGTCCGGGGACGCTAGACAGACACGTAGTGCCACAGCTGGCACAGATGCTATATTCATCTTACCAACCACGCTACGGTTGTAACCACTGCGGTATCATGTGTCCGAGTCCGGGGACACTGGACTGACACGTTGTGCCACAAGTGGCACAGATGGTACATTCAGCTAACCATCCACGTTATGGTTGTATTCAATGACACAACATGTGTACGAGTACAAGGACACTAAAGAGACACGTTTCATCCGAGTCCAGGGACACTAGACTGACACGTTGTGCCACAGGTGGCACAGATGCTACATTCAGCTGACCATCCACGTTATGGTTGTATTCAGTGACACAACATGTGTCCGAGTACAAGGACACTAAAGAGACACGTTTCATCCGAGTGCAGGGACACTAGACTGACACGTTGTGCCACAGGTGGCACAGATGCTACATTCAGCTGACCATCCACGTTATGGTTGTATTCAATGACACAACATGTGTCCGAGTACAAGGACACTAAAGAGACACGTTTCATCCGGGTCCGGGGACGCTAGACAGACACGTTGTGCCACAGCTGGCACAGATGCTATAGTAAAGGTTCGAAAAAAAATACACCGGCCGGGTCCGAAAAAAATACACCCACCCTAACTCAGGCTAGAAGCTACGGACCCCAGCCAAACTGTACCCCATAATAGCGCAAGCTTATTTATATCCAGCCATGGTATGGCTGTTTTCCTAAGGCCCCGCACTCACGCAGACTGAGGACTCAAAAATGGTACTATGAAAAAGTTGGTTTTCAACTTTTGGATCAGTTGGCAACTTTTTGGCTCTTGTTCGCTACACTAAAGCTATAGTAGCACCTATTGTTTTAACATAATACACATTGCTTCTAGTTTTTTTGGCAATAGGTTCGGGCGCCCCTGCGCCGCACAGTTGCGCAGCAGCGGGTGTATTTTTTTTCGGACCCGCTGGGCACTTGGGTCCGAAATAAAAATACACCTAAAAATTCTTATTTTAGCTGCTAGAAATCGACCAGGTGTCGAGTTTCCGCGTTTTTAGCAGCATTTATGGCTGTAGCATGCACTGATGGTCTCCTGGGTTGGTTCCAAGGGGTCAATCCTTATCTTACTACAGTGTCGTATGATTGGCTTGAAAATTTGTCCTCAACTGACCAGAACTTTACTGGGATGACTTTTAGCGCTGTTTTATGCTAGCATTCACAGCTATTGCAGTGATTCCAGTAATACTGATTCAATTTTAGAAAAGAGTAGACTGTAAGTACTGCATTTTCAGGACCTCAAGCCGCTGTAAATTGCTTGCTACAGCCTCGGTAACAAAAGTCGACGATATTCCGGGTAGTTAGAGCATTGAAACGAGTTGAAAAAGACAGGACAATTACGAATATAGAGTAAACTTAATAAAATAATATCATATGGAAAACTAAACTACTCTTGCTACGTTCACATGCTCAGATCGGGCTGCCAGGTTCCTCAGCAGACAAGCTTTCAGCACTGAACTGAAAACTCTTTATTTTTTCGACTTTGAATGAGCTAAATGATGGTTTTTAATCAATTGTGCCAATGGCTAGAGAATTAAAAACAACGTAGACGACCCCTTCCGGTAGGCATTGGGATTCCAGAACTCGTGTTAACAGCCATGACCATCTATGACGGTTTTCAGAAGGTCTTCTAGATGTCTGCTGGATATTTATTCTTTGTCGTTACGTTTGTTAAGAATAAAAAACAAAATATGGCCACTGAATAAGCAACATTATAGACATTACTGCGTGATAAAAACAGTATCTGGCCAGATGAAAAAGTTTTTCGGGCCATATGCGATAGGCGGCCTATCTAATGAAAATTAACCACCATAGACTGGAAAGATGGGTCAATAGTCAACGGAAAATGCATGAGCAGCATCTGTATATACGATTTGTATAGTCATTTTGGCACTAGATAATGAAGGGGCGAATTTTTGGCCCTGTATTTTTTTTCGACCCCGTGTATTTTTTTTCGATTTGGGTCCGAAAAAAAATACAGTCAATTTTCAAAATTTTTCTGAAAGCACAGCCCTTGCCCGGGAACTTTGGGCATGGGAAGAAACTAGACCCCACCCCACACATGCTGGGCCATATCCGGGATCTCTACTGCAATCCTATAAAAAGTTATCCAAAAAGTTGCCAAATCGTATTTTTTTCGAACCTTTACTATACATTTAGCTGACCATCCACGTTATGGTTGTATTCAATGACACAACATGTGTCCGAGTACAAGGACACTAAAGAGACACGTTTCATCCGGGTCCGGGGACGCTAGACAGACACGTTGTGCCACAGGTGGCACAGATGCTATATTCATCTTACCAACCACGCTACGGTTGTAACCACTGCGGTATCATGTGTCCGAGTCCGGGGACACTAGACTGACACGTTGTGCCACAGGTGGCACAGATGCTACATTCAGCTGACCATCCACGTTATGGTTGTATTCAATGACACAACATGTGTCCGAGTACAAGGACACTAAAGAGACACGTTTCATCCGAGTCCAGGGACACTAGACTGACACGTTGTGCCACAGGTGGCACAGATGCTACATTCAGCTGACCATCCACGTTATGGTTGTATTCAATGACACAACATGTGTCCGAGTACAAGGACACTAAAGAGACAAGTTTCATCCGAGTCCAGGGACACCTGGGTTTATTTTACTGGGGGGGGGGGGGGGGGGGGGCCCCCCCACTTTTGGGGTTCCCCCCCCCACTCGAGCACCTTCCCCCCCCACTCGTCCCCCCCCACTCGAGCACCTTCCCCCCCCACTCGTCCCCCCCCACTTTTTTGGGCTTCCCCCCCTCCACTCACTATAGGTTGCCCAGAAAATGTCAAATTTTTAGCATTTTTGGTCAAAATTTTCAAAATGTTTCCGGCTTCGCCAGAAATTTTTGGTCAAAAATCGTCTTTTTTGGTGCTAAAACTCAATTTTTGAGCACTTTTAAGCTTAGTTATAGCAGCATATGTAGAAAACAGGCTTTTTATACGGTATTTTTGGCATTTTTAGCCCATTTTATTCCCCCCCCCCCCCCACTTTTCCCCCCCCCCCCCCCCCCACTCGGGGGGGGGGCCCCCCCCCCACTCTCCCCCCCCCACTTTTTTTCGCCTAAAGTAAACCCAGGACACTAGACTGACACGTTGTGCCACAGGTGGCACAGATGCTACATTCAGCTGACCATCCACGTTATGGTTGTATTCAATGACACAACATGTGTCCGAGTACAAGGACACTAAAGAGACACGTTTCATCCGAGTCCAGGGACACTAGACTGACACGTTGTGCCACAGGTGGCACAGATGCTACATTCAGCTGACCATCCACGTTATGGTTGTATTCAATGACACAACATGTGTCCGAGTACAAGGACACTAAAGAGACACGTTTCATCCGGGTCCTGGGACGCTAGACAGACACGTTGTGCCACAGCTGGCACAGATGCTATATTCATCTTACCAACCACGCTACGGTTGTAACCACTGCGGTATCATGTGTCCGAGTCCGGGGACACTGGACTGACACGTTGTGCCACAAGTGGCACAGATGCTACATTCAGCTAACCATCCACGTTATGGTTGTATTCAATGACACAACATGTGTCCGAGTACAAGGACACTAAAGAGACACGTTTCATCCGGGTCCGGGGACGCTAGACAGACACGTTGTGCCACAGCTGGCACAGATGCTATATTCATCTTACCAACCACGCTACGGTTGTAACCACTGCGGTATCATGTGTCCGAGTCCGGGGACACTGGACTGACACGTTGTGCCACAACTGGCACAGATGCTACATTCAGCTAACCATCCACGTTATGGTTGTACTCGATGACACAACATGTGTCTGAGTCCGTGAACATCACACATGCACGTTTCATCCGAGTCCAGGGACACTAGACTGACACGTTGTGCCACAGGTGGCACAGATGCTACATTCAGCTGACCATACACGTTATGGTTGTATTCAATGACACAACATGACCATCCACGTTATGGTTGTATTCAATGACACAACATGTGTCCGAGTACAAGGACACTAAAGAGACACGTTTCATCCGAGTCCAGGGACACTAGACTGACACGTTGTGCCACAGGTGGCACAGATGCTACATTCAGCTGACCATACACGTTATGGTTGTATTCAATGACACAACATGTGTCCGAGTACAAGGACACTAAAGAGACACGTTTCATCCGGGTCCGGGGACGCTAGACAGACACGTTGTGCCACAGCTGGCACAGATGCTATATTCATCTTACCAACCACGCTACGGTTGTAACCACTGCGGTATCATGTGTCCGAGTCCGGGGACACTAGACTGACACGTTGTGCCACAGGTGGCACAGATGCTACATTCAGCTGACCATCCACGTTATGGTTGTATTCAATGACACAACATGTGTCCGAGTACAAGGACACTAAAGAGACACGTTTCATCCGAGTCCAGGGACACTAGACTGACACGTTGTGCCACAGGTGGCACAGATGCTACATTCAGCTGACCATCCACGTTATGGTTGTATTCAATGACACAACATGTGTCCGAGTACAAGGACACTAAAGAGACACGTTTCATCCGGGTCCGGGGACGCTAGACAGACACGTTGTGCCACAGCTGGCACAGATGCTATATTCATCTTACCAACCACGCTACGGTTGTAACCACTGCGGTATCATGTGTCCGAGTCCGGGGACACTGGACTGACACGTTGTGGCACAAGTGGCACAGATGCTACATTCAGCTAACCATCCACGTTATGGTTGTATTCAATGACACAACATGTGTCCGAGTACAAGGACACTAAAGAGACACGTTTCATCCGGGTCCGGGGACGCTAGACAGACACGTTGTGCCACAGCTGGCACAGATGCTATATTCATCTTACCAACCACGCTACGGTTGTAACCACTGCGGTATCATGTGTCCGAGTCCGGGGACACTGGACTGACACGTTGTGCCACAACTGGCACAGATGCTACATTCAGCTAACCATCCACGTTATGGTTGTACTCGATGACACAACATGTGTCTGAGTCCGTGAACATCACACATGCACGTTTCATCCGAGTCCAGGGACACTAGACTGACACGTTGTGCCACAGGTGGCACAGATGCTACATTCAGCTGACCATCCACGTTATGGTTGTATTCAATGACACAACATGTGTCCGAGTACAAGGACACTAAAGAGACACGTTTCATCCGAGTGCAGGGACACTAGACTGACACGTTGTGCCACAGGTGGCACAGATGCTACATTCAGCTGACCATCCACGTTATGGTTGTATTCAATGACACAATGTGTCCGAGTACAAGGACACTAAAGAGACACGTTTCATCCGAGGACACTGGACTGACACGTTGTGCCACAACTGGCACAGATGCTACATTCAGCTAACCATCCACGTTATGGTTGTACTCGATGACACAACATGTGTCTGAGTCCGTGAACATCACACATGCACGTTTCATCCGAGTCCAGGGACACTAAACTGACAAGTTGTGCCACAGGTGGCACAGATGCTACATTCAGCTGACCATCCACGTTATGGTTGTATTCAATGACACAACATGTGTCCGAGTACAAGGACACTAAAGAGACACGTTTCATCCGAGTCCAGGGACACTAGACTGACACGTTGTGCCACAGGTGGCACAGATGCTACATTCAGCTGACCATCCACGTTATGGTTGTATTCAATGACACAACATGTGTCCGAGTACAAGGACACTAAAGAGACACGTTTCATCCGGGTCCGGGGACGCTAGACAGACACGTTGTGCCACAGCTGGCACAGATGCTACATTCAGCTGACCATCCACGTTATGGTTGTATTCAATGACACAACATGTGTCCGAGTACAAGGACACTAAAGAGACACGTTTCATCCGGGTCCGGGGACGCTAGACAGACACGTTGTGCCACAGCTGGCACAGATGCTATATTCATCTTACCAACCACGCTACGGTTGTAACCACTGCGGTATCATGTGTCCGAGTCCGGGGACACTAGACTGACACGTTGTGCCACAGGTGGCACAGATGCTACATTCAGCTGACCATCCACGTTATGGTTGTATTCAATGACACAACATGTGTCCGAGTACAAGGACACTAAAGAGACACGTTTCATCCGAGTCCAGGGACACTAGACTGACACGTTGTGCCACAGGTGGCACAGATGCTACATTCAGCTGACCATCCACGTTGTAGTTGTATTCAATGACACAACATGTGTCCGAGTACAAGGACACTAAAGAGACACGTTTCATCCGGGTCCGGGGACGCTAGACAGACACGTTGTGCCACAGCTGGCACAGATGCTATATTCATCTTACCAACCACGCTGCGGTTGTAACCACTGCGGTATCATGTGTCCGAGTCCGGGGACACTGGACTGACACGTTGTGCCACAAGTGGCACAGATGCTACATTCAGCTAACCATCCACGTTATGGTTGTATTCAATGACACAACATGTGTCCGAGTACAAGGACACTAAAGAGACACGTTTCATCCGGGTCCGGGGACGCTAGACAGACACGTTGTGCCACAGCTGGCACAGATGCTATATTCATCTTACCAACCACGCTACGGTTGTAACCACTGCGGTATCATGTGTCCGAGTCCGGGGACACTGGACTGACACGTCGTGCCACAACTGGCACAGATGCTACATTCAGCTAACCATCCACGTTATGGTTGTACTCGATGACACAACATGTGTCTGAGTCCGTGCGTGAACATCACACATGCACGTTTCATCCGAGTCCAGGGACACTAGACTGACACGTTGTGCCACAGGTGGCACAGATGCTACATTCAGCTGACCATCCACGTTATGGTTGTGTTCAATGACACAACATGTGTCCGAGTACAAGGACAGTAAAGAGACACGTTTCATCCGAGTCCAGGGACACTAGACTGACACGTTGTGCCACAGGTGGCACAGATGCTACATTCAGCTGACCATCCACGTTATGGTTGTATTCAATGACACAACATGTGTCCGAGTACAAGGACACTAAAGAGACACGTTTCATCCGAGTCCAGGGACACTAGACTGACACGTTGTGCCACAGGTGGCACAGATGCTACATTCAGCTGACCATCCACGTTATGGTTGTATTCAATGACACAACATGTGTCCGAGTTCAAGGACACTAAAGAGACACGTTTCATCCGGGTCCGGGGACGCTAGACAGACACGTTGTGCCACAGCTGGCACAGATGCTATATTCATCTTACCAACCACGCTACGGTTGTAACCACTGCGGTATCATGTGTCCGAGTCCGGGGACACTGGACTGACACGTTGTGCCACAAGTGGCACAGATGCTACATTCAGCTAACCATCCACGTTATGGTTGTATTCAATGACACAACATGTGTCCGAGTACAAGGACACTAAAGAGACACGTTTCATCCGGGTCCGGGGACGCTAGACAGACACGTTGTGCCACAGCTGGCACAGATGCTATATTCATCTTACCAACCACGCTACGGTTGTAACCACTGCGGTATCATGTGTCCGAGTCCGGGGACACTGGACTGACACGTTGTGCCACAACTGGCACAGATGCTACATTCAGCTAACCATCCACGTTATGGTTGTACTCGATGACACAACATGTGTCTGAGTCCGTGAACATCACACATGCACGTTTCATCCGAGTCCAGGGACACTAAACTGACACGTTGTGCCACAGGTGGCACAGATGCTACATTCAGCTGGCCATCCACGTTATGGTTGTATTCAATGACACAACATGTGTCTGAGTACAAGGACACTAAAGAGACACGTTTCATCCGAGTCCAGGGACACTAGACTGACACGTTGTGCCACAGGTGGCACAGATACTACATTCAGCTGACCATCCACGTTATGGTTGTATTCAATGACACAACATGTGTCCGAGTACAAGGACACTAAAGAGACACGTTTCATCCGGGTCCGGGGACGCTAGACAGACACGTTGTGCCACAGCTGGCACAGATGCTACATTCAGCTGACCATACACGTTATGGTTGTATTCAATGACACAACATGTGTCCGAGTACAAGGACACTAAAGAGACACGTTTCATCCGGGTCCGGGGACGCTAGACAGACACGTTGTGCCACAGCTGGCACAGATGCTATATTCATCTTACCAACCACGCTACGGTTGTAACCACTGCGGTATCATGTGTCCGAGTCCGGGGACACTAGACTGACACGTTGTGCCACAGGTGGCACAGATGCTACATTCAGCTGACCATCCACGTTATGGTTGTATTCAATGACACAACATGTGTCCGAGTACAAGGACACTAAAGAGACACGTTTCATCCGAGTCCAGGGACACTAGACTGACACGTTGTGCCACAGGTGGCACAGATGCTACATTCAGCTGACCATCCACGTTATGGTTGTATTCAATGACACAACATGTGTCCGAGTACAAGGACACTAAAGAGACACGTTTCATCCGGGTCCGGGGACGCTAGACAGACACGTTGTGCCACAGCTGGCACAGATGCTATATTCATCTTACCAACCACGCTACGGTTGTAACCACTGCGGTATCATGTGTCCGAGTCCGGGGACACTGGACTGACACGTTGTGTCACAAGTGGCACAGATGCTACATTCAGCTAACCATCCACGTTATGGTTGTATTCAATGACACAACATGTGTCCGAGTACAAGGACACTAAAGAGACACGTTTCATCCGGGTCCGGGGACGCTAGACAGACACGTTGTGCCACAGCTGGCACAGATGCTATATTCATCTTACCAACCACGCTACGGTTGTAACCACTGCGGTATCATGTGTCCGAGTCCGGGGACACTGGACTGACACGTTGTGCCACAACTGGCACAGATGCTACATTCAGCTAACCATCCACGTTATGGTTGCACTCGATGACACAACGTGTCTGAGTCCGTTAACATCACACATGCACGTTTCATCCGAGTCCAGGGACACTAGACTGACACGTTGTGCCACAGGTGGCACAGATGCTACATTCAGCTGACCATCCACGTTATGGTTATATTCAATGACACAACATGTGTCCGAGTACAAGGACACTAAAGAGACACGTTTCATCCGAGTGCAGGGACACTAGACTGACACGTTGTGCCACAGGTGGCACAGATGCTACATTCAGCTGACCATCCACGTTATGGTTGTATTCAATGACACAACATGTGTCCGAGTACAAGGACACTAAAGAGACACGTTTCATCCGAGTGCAGGGACACTAGACTGACACGTTGTGCCACAGGTGGCACAGATGCTACATTCAGCTTACCATCCACGTTATGGTTGTACTCGATGACACAACATGTGTCTGAGTCCGTGAACATCACACATGCACGTTTCATCCGAGTCCAGGGACACTAAACTGGCACGTTGTGCCACAGGTGGCACAGATGCTACATTCAGCTGACCATCCACGTTATGGTTGTATTCAATGACACAACATGTGTCCGAGTACAAGGACACTAAAGAGACACGTTTCATCCGGGTCCGGGGACGCTAGACAGACACGTTGTGCCACAGCTGGCACAGATGCTACATTCAGCTGACCATCCACGTTATGGTTGTATTCAATGACACAACATGTGTCCGAGTACAAGGACACTAAAGAGACACGTTTCATCCGGGTCCGGGGACGCTAGACAGACACGTTGTGCCACAGCTGGCACAGATGCTATATTCATCTTACCAACCACGCTACGGTTGTAACCACTGCGGTATCATGTGTCCGAGTCCGGGGACACTAGACTGACACGTTGTGCCACAGGTGGCACAGATGCTACATTCAGCTGACCATCCACGTTATGGTTGTATTCAATGACACAGCATGTGTCCGAGTACAAGGACACTAAAGAGACACGTTTCATCCGAGTCCAGGGACACTAGACTGACACGTTGTGCCACAGGTGGCACAGATGCTACATTCAGCTGACCATCCACGTTGTAGTTGTATTCAATGACACAACATGTGTCCGAGTACAAGGACACTAAAGAGACACGTTTCATCCGGGTCCGGGGACGCTAGACAGACACGTTGTGCCACAGCTGGCACAGATGCTATATTCATCTTACCAACCACGCTACGGTTGTAACCACTGCGGTATCATGTGTCCGAGTCCGGGGACACTGGACTGACACGTTGTGCCACAACTGGCACAGATGCTACATTCAGCTAACCATCCACGTTATGGTTGTACTCGATGACACAACATGTGTCTGAGTCCGTGAACATCACACATGCACGTTTCATCCGAGTCCAGGGACACTAGACTGGCACGTTGTGCTACAGGTGGCACAGATGCTACATTCAGCTGACCATCCACGTCATGGTAGCATTCAATGACACAACATGTGTCCGAGTACAAGGACACTAAAGAGACACGTTTCATCCGAGTCCAGGGACACTAGACTGACACGTTGTGCCACAGGTGGCACAGATGCTACATTCAGCTGACCATCCACGTTATGGTTGTATTCAATGACACAACATGTGTCCGAGTACAAGGACACTAAAGAGACACGTTTCATCCGGGTCCGGGGACGCTAGACAGACACGTTGTGCCACAGCTGCACAGATGCTACATTCAGCTGACCATCCACGTTATGGTTGTATTCAATGACACAACATGTGTCCGAGTACAAGGACACTAAAGAGACACGTTTCATCCGGGTCCGGGGACGCTAGACAGACACGTTGTGCCACAGGTGGCACAGATGCTACATTCAGCTGACCATCCACGTTATGGTTGTATTCAATGACACAACATGTGTCCGAGTACAAGGGCGCTAAAGAGACACGTTTCATCCGGGTCCGGGGACGCTAGACAGACACGTTGTGCCACAGCTGGCACAGATGCTATATTCATCTTACCAACCACGCTACGGTTGTAACCACTGCGGTATCATGTGTCCGAGTCCGGGGACACTGGACTGACACGTTGTGCCACAAGTGGCACAGATGCTACATTCAGCTAACCATCCACGTTGTGGTTGTATTCAATGACACAACATGTGTCCGAGTACAAGGACACTAAAGAGACACGTTTCATCCTGGTCCGGAGACGCTAGACAGACACGTTGTGCCACAGCTGGCACAGATGCTATATTCATCTTACCAACCACGCTGCGGTTGTAACCACTGCGGTATCATGTGTCCGAGTCCGGGGACACTGGACAGGCACGTTTCATCAGAGTTCGGAGACACTAGGCTGACACGTTGTGTCAGAGCTGGCACAGATACTACATTTAGCTAACCATCCACGCTACTGTTGTACTCATTGCCTCATCATGTGCCCGAGTCCAAGGACACTAAAGAGACACGTTTCATTTGAGTCCGGGGATACTGGACAGGCACGTTGTGACACAGACGCTACATTCAGCTGCGGCAGTTTAGTTTATAACTAAGGCTTATAGAATGAAAGCACAAATGCTAGAGGTGGGCCCCTCATAGCACTGACAATGTATGTACGTACATATTACATACATACGAACACTTTATGAATTGCGTATTAGGGGGGCGGATACTCACACACAATCATTCATTCATTCATCCGCGGCACGGTTGTAATCACTGCCGCATCATGTGTCCGAGCCCGGGGACACTAGACAGGTACATTGTGTCAGATGCTACATTGAGCTAACCAAGTTTTTATGCCACCTATGTATCTTAAGCTGAAATTTATGTTCAAAATATTTAAAATTTTAGCTCAGCAGCAGCAACTAGATATTCGTCTATACAGTTGATAATATTCTATCGTCTGAAGAAATTTAATTATTTGGGCTTTACGATGTCCAATGTAAACAATATGGAAAACGACTATCACGATAGTAGCGTCAGCAGTCCTGTTTCCCTACCCTCTATGTCTCCGATACACGATGATGACGACGCTGTTGCCACAACAGATTCTGCCCAATCTGAAGTTATACCATACGAACAGAAATGTTTTGCTTCCAACGCCGTCGCAACTACAAACAAAGACCGTACTGAGCAAACCAATTATGAAACAGATTCATGTTGTGACTCTGTTAGTATCAGTGATGAAGCGTAAGTGGATTAGAGCGCAGAGCCTTTTACACCCATATTATAGGGGGTCGCTCTCGCGCCCCCCTATAATATATATATATATATATATATATATATATATATATATATATATATATATACATATATATATATATATATATATATATATATATTTATGAAACAGATTCATGTTGTGACTGTGTTAGTATCAGTGATGAAGCGTAAGTGGATTATTGCTATCGATATATATATATATATATATATATATATATATATATATATATATATATATCTATATATATATAGTCGTTCACGAAACGAACTTGTGGATTAGTTAACAGTTAGTTGATGGCGGGATACTTTTTTAACAACAATCCATTCATACCATCTGCAGTCCCGTAGTTCGAACACGCATGTGGAAGGAATTGAAGGAGTCAAAGAGCCACAGCCGCTCTGGGTTGAGACCCCACCCTAGACATTCCCTTTGGGGTCGAAGTGAACTTCTATTAAACTAGCCATCTATACATATGTTAACTGGCACGGCGCAATACCTATGAATAAATAGAATAAGCTCATTATCTTTTAGTGCATTACATTTAGGGATGCTTTCGATGGTGGTAGTTCCAAAGCGTGGTCGCAACGTTCCGTATGTTCAGAATCGGATTCGCTGTAAGGATTTACGTTATATAGTTTACAACTTATTTAGGTTTCAGCTCTCATCTATCTTAGTTTCTTGCCATTAATGGCAAGGTACTCATCTTACCTTCGCCCTGCGTCAGTTCGCCAAGAAACACTCAAATGCATTGCTCCATATTTGAACACACCAATATGGCCATATGTATTCGTACTAAAGTACTTGTCTTGTTGCAGAGGCAAGATAGAAGATGTCAATTCTACGCCTGATTCAGATGCGTCATCTGCTGTTGCTGCATTCGCGTAAGGGAACATATGCGATAGAATACCGTATCGTAAATTTGAAGCCCCGCGTGAAAGCGTAAAAATAGCTTTAAAACCATGTACACATATTTTAGAATTTTGTGCAAAATTTTGCTAATTTCATTCAGCCGTTTATGACTGACACCGCTTTTGATAATTTCAGCTTATCCCTGTTGTTTAAGTAGCAAGCTACGCACTTGATCATTCAAACTTTATTTATTGTTAGCATTTAACACCAGCTACCATTGCTGCTGAATGTTTGAAATAGATCGGGAGAACCGTCCCCGGTAATGCAAGCGCCCTCTGTAAGCACACATAAACCGGTACGTAGCTCTGTGTTACACGCGTGTGGCATCGCATATGTAAGTGTGGCAGGTCGCATATGTAGCATATGTAGCATGTCGCGTGTGGCATCGCATATGTAGCATAGGTCAGTGTGGCATCGCATATGTAACTAGTCGGCATAGTGTAGCCAAGTATTTTAATTTCAGGACACAGCCAGACGATTGTAAAGACACTGACAACATTGTCGTTTCTGTACCGAACTCCAGCCACTCTCATTATATGTCGACTTCCACGACTGTGCAACCAGCTTCCTCGTCGCAACGGTAATAAATCCTACCGGCATCAACGGGTTGTCGCTTATTTTCCTCTTATTCTCTGTGCTTTTGCTCGGGCTAAAACTCAGTTTTGGAACATTTTCAGACTTTGGCCCTATCACAACTTTTTCCCTGCTCGCTGAGAGCTTTCGAATAAGTACTATATTGACAACTTTTAGGACAATTTTTAAAATTCCGGTTTTTCCGGGAATTCCCGGATTTTTACTTTTTCGTCCGTAATTTTCGCTGGACGCATTTCCGGAAAATGTCGCAAGAAGGAAAGTTGCTCAGCTCGACGAGTTCTTTCATTTGAGTACCATATCAACCACTTTCGAAAAATTTTTCAAAATCCGGAATTTTCCGGGTCGAATATCTGGAAATCCGGAAATTTTCCGGAAATTTCGATCTCAGTTTCGAAATCAGCGTGGTCGACTTACCCTAAGACCAACTTTTAAGCAAAATCGGAGACAAAAAATTTTTACGTTTCCCTTGCTCCCCCCTTACGATTTTTAAAATTCCGGGATTCGCCATTCCCGGAATCCGGGAGATATCGGGATGCCCTTACAAACGGGAGCACTTCAGGGCACCCTACAACTATGGTGAGAATTTCAGCCCGATCGGTCCAGCCAATCTCGAGAAAAAGGGGGGGGACACAAATGTTGACCGGAATAATAAATAAATAAACTAGCGCTACTAAAAGAATGTGTTGCCCACAACAGGTTTTTCTGTTTATTTTCTGCCATAACTTTCGCTAGACGCAACATCAGAAAATGTCGCAAGAAGGAAAGTTGCTCAGCTCGACGAACTCGTTTGAGTACCATATCGACCACTTTCAGAGAATTTTTTCAAAATCCGGAATTTTCCGGAACGAATATCTCGAAATCCGTAAAATTTCCGGAAATTTCGATTGAAGCTTCGATATCAGCGTGGTCGAATTACCTTATGACCAACTTTTCAGTGAACTTGTAGACAAAAAACTTTTTGGTCCAAAATCCGAGTTTTCGTGAATTCCCGGATTTTCAGTTTTTCGGCCATAACGTTCGCTAGACGCATTTTCGGAAAATGTCGCAAGAAGGAAAGTTGCTCAGCTCGACGAGATCTTTCATTTGAGTACCATATCGACCGCTTTTGGAGAAATTTTTCAAAATCCGGAATATTCCGGGTGGAATATCTCGAAATCCGGAAATTTTCCGGAAATTTCGATTTCAGATTCGAAATCAGCGTGGTCGAGTTACCCTATGACCAACTTTGAGCGAAATCGGAGACAAAAAATTTTTGACCAAATTTTGGATTTTGAAATTTCGCCTTGGTCCCCCCTTACCAACCGAAAAATTCCGGGATTCGCCATTCCCGGAATCCGGAAGGTATCGGACTGCCCAACTGAGGATACAACGTCCAAGTGAATATCTTCAAAATGAGGTATCAACCACCCCTGTACCCCTTCCCAATCCCGAGATCTAGGGGGGACAGACGGATAATAATAATAATAATAATAACTAGCGAGGTAGCGAGAATGGGTTGCCGCGGCATTTTCCATTTATAGATGGCCATATCTCCCAAAAGAGGCACCGTTGTGACCCAGTATAGTCTGATTCGTGTAGTCCGTATCGAGAGCTCTCAATAGAGTACCATATTGACCATATTTAGAGTTGTTTAAATTTATGGTCATTTTGGTCGATTTTGACCATTTTTGACCCCTTTGCGGCTCCGTAACTCAATTTTCATACACTTTGGCGCTTTAGCACTATTACAACTTTTTATCTACTCAACGAGAGCTTTCGAATGATACCCATATTAGGCGATTTCCGCTACCTTCAATTTTGAGCCATTTTGGCCTATTTTGACCATTTTTGACCCCTTTGAAGCTCCGTAACTCAATTTTCGTACACTTTGGCGGCTTGTCCCTATTACAACATTTTATCTACTCAACGAGAGCTTTCGAATGAGCCCTATATTGGGCGGTTTTCCATACTTTCAGTTTTGAGCCATTTTGGCCGATTTTGCCCATTTTTGAACTCTTTGAAGCTCTGTAACTCAATTTTCGTACATTTTGACGACTCGGCCCTATTACAACTTTCAATCCACTCACCAAGAGCTTTCAAATGAGCCCCATATTGGGCGGTTTCTGATATTTCAATTTTGAGCCATTTTGACCGTTTTGGCCATTTTGGGCCATTTTGCGGCCCCGTAACTCATTTTTCCTACATTTTGACGCCTTGGCCCTATTACAACTTTTTATCCACGCAACGAGAGCTTTCGAATGATATCCATATTGTGGGGTTTCTGACAACTTTTATTTTTGGCCCATTTTGACCGTTTTTGTCCATTTTTGACCCCTTTGAGGCTCCGTAACTCAATTTTCGTACGTTTTGACGACTCGGCCCTATTACAACTTTTAATCCACTCACCAAGAGTTTTCGAATGAGCCCCATATTGGGCGGTTTCCGATACTTTCAATTTTGACCATTTGCAGCATCACCGTATCGAGTACTTTCGCATACCGCAACGGGGGGAGCCCCCCGCGCTTCAGTCAACACTTCACCCCACCCCCAACCCCCACCGCAAATTTCAGCCAAATCGGTCAACCCTAGCAAAAGTTAGAGGGGGGGACAGGGGTGGTCACGAGATGAATAAATAATAATAATAAACGGACATACCCAGATGAAAGGGTTGCCTTTTTGTTGAAAAAGCGGCAACCCAATAAATCCTACCGGCATCAACGGGCTGTCGGAGCCATTTTTCCTCTTATGCCTCTGTGCTAATATTAGCTCGGGTTAAAGCTCAGTTTTGGAACATTTTCAGACTTTGGCCCTATCACAACTTTTTCCCTACTCGCTGAGAGCTTTCGAATAAGTACCATATTGACAACTTTTAGGACAATTTTTTTTAAATTCCGGTTTTTCCGAAAATTCCCGGATTTTCAGTTTTTCGGCTGTAATTTTCGCTGGACGCATTTCCGGAAAATGTCGCAGGAAGCAAAGTTGCTCAGCTCGACGAGTTCTTTCATTTGAGTACCATATCGACCACTTTCCGAAAAAATTTTCAAAATCCGGAACTTTCCGGGTCGAATATCTCGAAATCCGGAAATTTTCCGGAAATTTCGATTTCAGATTCGAAATCAGCACCACCGACTTACCCTATGACCAACTTTTAAGCAAAATCCGAGACAAAAAATTTTTATGTCCAAAATCCGGGTTTTCGTGAATTCCCGGATTTTTACTTTTTCGTCCGTAATTTTCGCTGGACGCATTTCCGGAAAATGTCGCAAGAAGGAAAGTTGCTCAGCTCGACGAGTTCTTTCATTTGAGTACCATATCAACCACTTTCGAAAAATTTTTCAAAATCCGGAATTTTCCGGGTCGAATATCTGGAAATCCGGAAATTTTCCGGAAATTTCGATTTCAGTTTCGAAATCAGCGTGGTCGACTTACCCTAAGACCAACTTTTAAGCAAAATCGGAGACAAAAAATTTTTACGTTTCCCTCGGTCCCCCCTTACGATTTTTAAATTTCCGGGAGCCACCATTCCCGGAATCCGGGAGATATCGGGATGCCCTTACAAACGGGAGCACTTCAGGTCACCCTACAACTATGCTGTGAATTTCAGCCCGATCGATCCAGCCAATCTCGAGAAAAAGGGGGGGGACACAAATGTTGACCGGAATAATAAATAAATAAATCCTACCGGCATCAACGGGTTGTCGCAGCCATTTTCCTCTTATCTAAAGGGCAAACACTCAGTTTTGGTACAGTTTCAGACTTTGGTGCTATTGCTACTTTTTCCTACTCGGTAAGAGCTTTCGAATGAGTACCATAAAGTCTACTTTTGTGACAATTCTCAGAAATTCGGTTTTTCCGGGAATTCCCGGATTTTCGGATTTTCGGCAATAACTTTCGCTAGGCGCATTTCCGGAAAACGTCGCAAGAAGGAAAGTTGCTCAGCTCGACGAGCTCTTTCGATAGAGTACCATATGGACCACTTTTGGAGAAATTTTTGAAAATCCGAAATTTTCCGGGGCAAATATCTCAAAATCCGGAAATTTTCCGGAAGTTTCGACTCCAGTTTCGAGATCAGCGTGGTCGAATTACCCTATGACCAACTTTTAAGCAAAATCGGAGACAAAAAATGTTTAAGTCCAAAATCCGGGTTTTCGTGAATTCCCGGATTTTCATTTTTTCGGCTATAACTTTCGCTAGACGCATTTCCGGAAAATGTCGCTAGAAGGAAAGTTGTTCAGCTCGACGAGCTCTTTCATTTGAGTACCATATCAACCACTTTTGAAGAAATTTTTCAAAATCCGTAATTTTCCGGGGCGAATATCTCGAAATCCGTAAATTTTCCGAAAATTTCGATTTCAATTTCGAAATCAGCGTGGTCGAATTACCCTATGACCACCTTTTAAGCAAAATCGGAGACAAAAAATTTTCGACCATTTTTTAGAATCGCCTTGGTCCCCCCTTACGATTTTAAAAATTCCGGGAGCCGCCATTCCCGGAATCCGGGAGGTATCGGGCTACGCTCGCTTCCGGTACCACTTCACCCCACCCCCTATTGGTACTGATAATTTCAGCCCGATCGGCCCAGCCATTCTCGAGAAAAAGGGGGGGGGACAAAGTGTTGACCGGAATAATAAATAAATAAATAAATAAATAAACTTAGCCATAACAAAGGGTTGTCTTTTTTTTAAAAAAATGCGACAACCCAATAAATAAATAAATAAATAAAGAAACTTAGCCATATCAAAGGGTTGTCTTTTTTTTTAAAAAAATGCGACAACCCAACAATCACTTTTTGACAGAGTACGTACACTAATCATGATCGCCAAGCACATTTCGTATACTCAAGTAGTGTTTGAGGCAGGCCGGAAGATCGTCGGACGGCGGCCGGTGAGCCCGTAGGCCGGCCTAGAGCAGTTTGCAGTGCAGTTATAACTGCTAAGATATTTAGTTTCGGGTGTTGTCTTTTGAAAAATAGCACAGCATGGCATAAAAACTTTGCAAAACTAGATTTGGAGTCCATTCTAAGCTTAGTAGCTCTATTTTGTAAATCTCTGGCCGGCCGCCGGCCGACGACTTTTGCTTGCCGGCGGGCCGGCTAACGGCCGACCGGCCGGCCGTCTTCAAACACTACACTCCAGTATTCACTGTGTCTGCTCGGACACTGTGACAACTGTGCAATAGCGGAGTCGCATTCACATATCTAGATACGAATTGACTTTGTTACACAATTCACAGAATCAGAAAAGGTTTTGCTTATCTGCTACAACAGTTTATTTCGTTGCAGATTTTCCAAGAGGAAATATTCTGGTGCATCACAGTCCACTATGGAAATGTTTTATTATCCCATAGAAAAGGATACAAAGTTGGAATGACGTTTGCCAATCGTGTATGGATCCCCACTTTCATTTCCCGTTCTCATGCACATGTCTATCATTGCACGCGCAGGTTGACACTAACCGATATAAACTCTGGGTTAATGTTTTCGTTTGCGCTAACTTCTGTGCCTGTTTGTTCGTTCTTCTGATACTAAATATTTATGACTTTGATGCAGTATATTATTCACAGGTTAGCGGTGCTGTGTAACTGTAAATTGTTTTGTGTAATGCCATGAAATTTTTACTGAGAATATGTATGTAATTATCATCTTTCTCTTCTTATAGTTCCCGTTTCATTGTTTCCTTTTTCCGAAAATTGAGTACATTGTATTATAAAGAACTTCACAAAACGCGTGAAGTTAGTATTAGGCCATGTCTGCCTTGCACAGCTGATTCGTCTCCGCGTTTAGTTTCCAATCATGCATTTCCCATTGACTACTGACCTATCTTTCCAGTCTATGGTAATGAATTTTCATTGCTTACGGCACATGGCCCGAAAAACGTTTTCATCTGCCCCGATGCTGTTTTTTTCACAAATGTCAATAATGTTGCTTATTGAGTGGCCGTATTTTGATGTTTCTTTGGAATAAACGTAACGACAAAGAGTAAATATCTTGCAGACACCTAGCAGGCCTTCTGAAAATCATCAGAAACGGTCATGGCTGTTAACATTAGTTACGGAATCCCAAAGCCTGCCGGAATGGGTCGTCTATATTGTTAATAATTCTGTGGCCATGGGCACAATTGCATGTAAACCGCCAGTGAACGTAGCAAAAATCGTTCTAGTTTACCACATGGTGTTGTTTATTAAGTTTACGCTGTAGATTCGTAAATTTCCTGAGCTTTTTCAACTAGTTTCAATGCTCTAACTACCGGGAATATAGTCTTGTTATCGAAACTGTCGCAAATAGTTTACAGCGGCTTTTTTGTCCTGTTAATCACTAGCGACAGGCTACTCGCTTCTGAAACTGAATCAATATTGATGGGATCAAAGCTATAGCTGTGAATGTAGAAATAAAACAGCGGTAAAGGTCATTCCAGTAAAGTTCTGCGCAGTTGAGGATAAATTATCAAGCCAATCATTATACGAAACTTGTAGTAAGGTAAAGGCTGACTCCTTGAAACCAAACCAAGAGACAGTCAGTACATGCTACAGCCATAAATACGGCAAAAAATAGCGGAAAGCCGACACCTGGTCGATTTCTAGCAGCTAAAATATGAATTTTTAGGTTTATTTAAAAAGTCCAAGTGCCCAGCGGGGCCTAAAAAGGTGCACCCGCTGCTGCGAAACTGTGCGGCGCAGGGGCGCCCGAATCTATAGACAAAAAAATAGAAGCAATGTGTATTACGTCTTATTTGGGCAACGGTACATTTTGGCAAGCCCATATTAGGGCTTAAAATAAAAAATGGCACCAAAAATACTTGTCCTGCATAAATTCTTTTACAGAAAGGATATAAATACAGTGTGACTTTTTAGGAGTACAAGCTACACTGAATAATCTAAAAACTATATTAAATTTTGTAAGATTGACCAAACTGAACCTATGTAATGCTAAGTGTCACGCTTTTTCTACTGGTGGTAGTCAATCGCTTTACTTGCATTTTGGTGGGAGTCGACTGGATTATGTAAACACGGTTTCTGACTTGGGAGTGCTTCTAACGGGGGAACAGAAGGTTAGTCAGTATTGTCGGAAAATAAATAGGTCAGCATTAATTCTAGCGGCTAGAATTTTCAAATCATTTCAAACTATAGATCGTAGTTTGCTGGTAAAAGTGTTTAAAACTTATGTGAGGCCCCTTGTTGAGTATAATACACCAGTATGGTCACCGTATTTGTTGCAGGACATAGATAAGGTAGAACATGTTAAAAGTTCATTCACGAAACGGTTGAGACGAATGGGTAATTTATCCTACATTCAAAGGCTTACAAATTTGGACTTGCACAGTCTGGAATATCGTAGATTAATAAATGATGCTGTGGTATGTCTTAAGATAGTTGGACATCTAATTGATTTGGAATTGTCTGACTTTTTCGAATATTGTCCAGATGGCGGGACTAGAGGGCATGGGCTTCGACTTAAACCAAATAAACGACCACGATAAGTTGTAATGCAGAATTCTTTAGTTGGCGGGTAGTTAGGCTTTGTAATTCACTGCCTGAAGAAGTTGTTAATGCACCCATTGTAAATATTTTCAGGCAAAAAAATCGAAGAACTGGATTTGGGTGCTATTTTAATAGGGCGGGGACTTAGCTTAGATGACCAGTGCTGGTCTTCTCTCGTCCTTCTGATATATATATATTAATATTAATATATTAATAATTAATGAATTATATATAACCTTTTCTTATCTGATTGTCTATGAATCTTTGAGGTTAAAAATTTAGTGTACTGATAAAACTTTGCTTTTAAAAAGTAAAAATAATTTGATTCTAATTTACTATAGAAAGCAAAGATCGTGTTCCAATTGGCCAGGTAGACTGATAACTTAGAAATGAAAAATTTGACAAATTTCGCTTCCAAATCCCTGAGGTCACTGTGCCTATCCGAAATTGAAGTTGTCCTTGGCCCACGTTGCCCTGTTGGCCTTCCAATTCGGCCCTTACCCATACATATTCGGGCCACTTCCCCTGCACGCAAGGAAGTGAGTTTATAACAGTGAATGTATGCACCAAATGTCAGTGGGTGCTACTGTTTATACAAAGGACGACTACAAATTTAAACAAAAGTTCAACTTGAAAAAACGAAAATATCGCGTTCATTAAATATTGAAAGTATTACTCAAATTCGAATATAAAAGTTGACACTTCCGAAATCTACCTATAAAACTACCCATGTTTAAGTGTGAGAGTGGCATACTCTTACCTATTATGCACTCTTGCGTATTAGCTATGGGAGAAAATCTAGCATTGGAGAGAAAGTAGCATACGACGCCGGCCCGAGGACCAGTCCCCGAACAATCCTATCACGCTGTCCAGCTTTGTATACTTTGACTTAGAGTACTATTAGCATTTGAAATGAGCAACGTCTCTTACGAAATATCCACCGTCCGGACCGCCCGAACTTCACTAACACACACTTTATTCAGTACTATACAACGAATTTCAGTAACATCTCTGCATCTCTGTAACATCTCTGCAACAACTGCATACTTACGAAATTAACCTCGCATAACGCAAGTAATGTCAAGTATTCAAGTATACTCACTATTTCCTAGAACAACACAAATAACAACCCCAAGCAAGCATAGACAGGGCTACGCCTTATAGTTGCACACTGAATACGACTTGAACGAATGTAAACAGTTGGCTTTTCACACAAAACTTGTTGAGCTTCAACAGAGTGAACGTTATTATCCCTGCGTCAAATTTTTCTTTTCATATTCAGATACAGCTCTCGCGGGTACAAAATACTAAAACCAAACAATTGCATAATAATAACAGTTTACAGGAACGAACAGCTGAATATTTATGTACACAAGCATTATATACATGGGGAATGTCCAAAGATGAGTATCACAATAAAAATTTCCGATTTTAATAGTTCTGAAATAACGGCTTAAGCTCGTTACAGTATTTAGTAACATGTACGATGAGCAGGAAACTGTGAAAACATAACATTCTGAGCTAATTTATTCATAAGCAGCTTTGGAGGTCTTCAGTCAAGCTCTTTTGGTTACACGTTAAGAAATGACTAAAATTCACACGACTGTATGAGCAAGCATAACGAATAAAATACTGAAGCGTATATTTCGGTGCAGAACCGTTCTGTACCCAGATATGAGGAAAAGAAACAAAAATAGATATAGAAAACATGGCTAAATCCAAGCCACAGCGTAGACGATATGACAGCGTTCTAACCAACTTCATTGCAAATTCTCATCATTTGCAGCATATTCCGCAACACCTTCACGCTCTCCAAGCAGAGCCCCACATCTACAATAATGACATATTACACCGTACTTCCCGTTTCTCAGCCACCGTCTGCTATCTTAGAAACCCATTAACCCAGTTAAAGGTGCAGATTCGGGTATGTGCAGCAAATTTTGAAACTGCGATTTGCGCATTTCTTGCGCTTCAGCGACAATTTTAGTATCATTTAAGCTTAGAATGAGCTTGTTACAACTAAGAAGAAAATGGCTGTCGCCATGCAACTGTTCCATTCGGTCATACAATAACACAAAGTTTTGAACATGGATTTAGTTTCAAAGACAAACAAGTAGGCCACGAGCACTCCTTACAGTAGACCTGTTTTTATTCACTGCACCTAGGTGTAGCAACCTAGCTACACTGGTGCTAAAAAATGGACAACCTTGTTGATTGTGGACAGCAGAAGGCTGCGTCAAGACTGTATATCCAGCTGTTAAACTAATAGCTGCCAAACCTAATTTGCACAGTGTCTCTAAAAACCGAGTCCTAAGCTAGCACAAAGTAGTAGATAACTTATCTGAGATAAGACGTCTTGGAGAAATGGATCAGACTGCAACGGACGTATTAAAACTCTTTTTCTGCTCCAGTAGGAATAAAAATACACGTACCAACCAACATTTTAAGTATGTAATGTTTTAGTTCTCCAGGGGGCGTAATAAGCTTTTCACGGCATAATTCTTTCTCGCCGCGGTTAGGTAGCACAGACTGACATTCCGTGTAATATCCAAAAACTTACTTTACACAATCGGCTCGGACGGGCTGACATTCTGTACAGTAAAAGTTGTCCACAGTTACCACGCTAAAATAATTCAAAGACACTTGCCGCTTAATTTGACAACATGTCGGGTCACTACCAACAGGAGTCTAAAATACCAAGAGTAAGACACTCAGCTATTCCTATTAGAATAAGCTTGCAAGATGCTGGGGCCGAAATCTCGGGGGGGGGGGTTCTCGGCATATAAACATACAACGCGGACACTGTTTTAAAACGGACATTTTCGATAATTAAATACTATAACTTGAGCTAGTAAAATCCTACAGCAATAATTTTTATATCATTATGTTGCGTGGAATAAGATCTTTCTTCGAGCAATGCGGCAATGGATACGAGGAGCTTGAACAGTGCCGTAGATAGAGCAGAAAACTGATTATAAAAATATATAATGAAACTGAATTCACTGAATTCTGACCTCCGTCCTAAGCTTCGGCCGCTGCAACCTCAGTTTTGTGTGGAATAAGGGTAAAACTTTTTCGTCTAGCCAAAGAGTTCGACAGTATGCCCATCATGTTCAGCGACACTGATTTACTATATGGATACCGCCACAGGACCGAAAAACGCTGTTTTAGGCCGTTTGACCAGTGGTTAATAGGTCCCCTAGGCCGTAGTGACCAGTGGTCACTTCCGTCGGTTTCGGCAATAGCCCATTGAAACGAGCGTAGTCGACTTATATACTATATGCTCCCAACCGAAACGCCGAAAAACACTGTTTTAGACCGTTTGACCAGTGGTCAATAGGGCTCCTAGGCCGTAGTGAGCAGTGGTCACTTCCGTCGGTTTCGGCAATATGCCCATTGAAACGAGCGCAGTCGACCTACTATACATGCCCCCCGACAAAAACGCTGAAAAATGCAGTTTTAGGCCGTTTGACCAGTGGTCAATAGGTCCCCTAGTTTGTAGTGACCAGTCACTGGTCACTTCCATTCACTTCGGGCGGTATCGGCAATATGCTCATCGTTTTCAGCGACCCTGATTTACTATATATGGGCACCACCCCAAGGCCGAAAAACGCCATTTTTAGTGACTTTTAGGCCATTGATAGTAACAGTGGGACTTACAAACTTTTAGACAAGACAGGCCAAAAAAATGCGAAGTTTGGGCCCATCTCCTGAAAGCTAGGGAGCAAAATTAAACAATCCCCCTCGTTACTTTATGCACCCCTACTGGGAATTTTTAACAAAAGATACTACACCTCTCCAACTTCTACTCAGTTCTAGAAAAGTGTAATTAAAATTTGCGAAAAATAGCGAAAGTCCGTCTTTGGGATATTGGCACAGAGCCAAAATTGACCAGGTGCCAAAATGACCAAAAAGGTAGCATGGGGGGATCCTGTCTACCAACATATAATAGTAGTATGGTGCCAAAATGCCCACATCGTTCCAACATTTAGCCGTAAAATGCATTTCCAATAAGCGTCATTTACTCAGAAAAAAAAACAAAACGCACGGTAACTATCGCCTAGTGCAAAAATGTGAAGTTTCGAATTCGAACCAAAAGTATGGTGGTACTTGTAGTACTACTCGAGTTGTTTACGATGGTAACCTTTTTACCACTCCCGGGCCTCTAATTAGCTGGCACCAGGCCAACACGGTCTCCAGGGGGCCGCACAGACGCCTTTACACCCATATTATTACACGCGCTATCGCGCACCTACATAATAAAAATTATTGCTGTTCAAATTTTCCAGTTCAAGTTTACGTTTCAAGCCCAGTATTTAGTTTGTGGAACCCATGTTAGCAAATGAAAAAAAATTGAGTTCTTTTGGATCAGCGACCTTAAAGCTTATCCGTCTTATATATGCAGCTTCCGCTGGGTTATTCTTATACATGGTTTTTCAAATTAAATGTTGAACCGGGTTAAGAAGAGATGAGAGTCTTTCTCTTGTTATTATAAACTCTTAGTCACATATATATGAGAATTACCTCTTCCACACCACTATGCTGCAACCTCACCTATTCGGATGCACACATGCTCACATTGACCTATCCAACCGTACTTATCAGCAAAACTGTGTGTGGACACAACCTAAAGCAATTTAGTGGCTTGGGACCCAACTTTTCTGCTTTCACAGATTCCCCAGATTCGTATCGGATGTATCGGCAGAATACATGCTTTCTCCTCTCGCCGAACCTTTCGCACGTAGTAAAAGCCCACTAGACTCACAAAACCGATGACCTCCCGCTGCTTGCCTACGCATTCCTAACTCCTTCCTAAATGCCACAATTAGCCTTTCCACAACTTTCTATCCGCTTTCCATCTTAAATTCCATTCAACTTTGAATTCCACTGCAAACCTTCCCTAGTACACCTCCGTATATCCCTTCCCCATCCAGTGGTTTGCAAATCACTAAAAAAACTCCAAGACGTGTGTAACGTACTCTTGTTGAGGTGCAGCTCCGCATGCCAAAATTTCGACCTTGTACCGCATTTCTTTATCACCAGTTACGCCGCACTCTTGATCTCTCTCGTTGTTACACATACAAAACTGCAATGAAAACAAACCCCACAATAACTGCTTGTCCCAGTACCTAAGTTTCTGCTCTTTTTTTGTCACAACAATTTAATTTTAGAATGACTATCAACCATTGGAATAAGGAAACATTGTCAAACTCAACTACACAATATTAATTATACATGGCTACTGATTTTGCCATTTTTTTAATGCCGTTACCGGACGACGCTCAGCTACGTCATGTCTTAGTGGACCGGTTCCACCACTGTGTGCCACAACTACACATGTGACATAGAGTTGTGCCGTTAAGAAATTTCCAGAGCCTGGCTCGGACCCGGGCCTGCCCTGTACCGAGCCGAGTCCGGCCCGGAGGCCGATTCAAGATCCGGTAGGCGCGATGGGCTCGGCGGCTCGGTTTAGGCCAGGTGAAGGCCCGGCATACAAAAAACAGTGCCAAACAATAATTAGTGCTATTTATTACCACTTAGACAACTTCCGGGAGTTTAAATTAGACTTTACAGTGAATGTATTTTGGAGAAATTTTGAAATAAGCACTTACCGAGTCCGACCGGGCCTCTTAGGCCAGACAGGCCCGGTTCGGGCCGGGCCTGCCACTCCAACAACCGGGCCCGGGCAGGGTCTGTCAATCCAACAACCGGGTCTGGGCCGGTCCGGTGCAGGCCCGGCCCGGAGCCCGACGTCCGATTCAAGACCCGGGCACAACTGAAATGTGCCAACATTGAAGTACATATTGGAATTTGTTCCACTCTTCTTCAGTAGTGTGCACATGGTGCACCCCCAGTTTAAATAACTAACCTCATAGAAGAATTCAAATTCGGACGAATCAAACAAGTGGTCCGTAGTCCTCTGCATTTTCCAATCATTATTGACGACATCTTTGTCCCAATGAGTGATCCTGGCATGACAGTACCAAAATCTGCAATTACCCGACATTAAACCAAGATATATCTATTAGAGGTGGGGGGGCCAGTTTCACTAGGTCCGGTAAGAACCGAAGGATTTTTAGAACCGGAGCCGGTCGGTTCACCGAAATATGGAGAGTGAAACTGATAGCAATTAAGGGGGTGTCCAGATGTGGCCAATTTTGCGACCAGCTGTTATATATATACATATACAAGAATAAAAATGCTCCGATGGAGCATGAAAAGTGCAATATGGGTGACACTGGGTTTTAAGCAGACAGAGGACTAGGTTTTAAAACGTTAATATGGGAGGGGCAGGTTGTAAATGCCAGGAGGACTAGGTTAAAAGCGCACTAATATGGACCAGCTTCGCTGAACAACCCATATTCGCGGAAATAGTCCAGACAAAAATGCTGGCGGCAATCCTTCAATAACAGTTTAACAATTTGTCGGCACGACTTTGCAGCTATTACTACGTTTGTGTTCGTAATACTTAACATTCCATAATTAATACAACTTACAACAATTTAATTAATTTAATTAATGCATATAATCCAACACTTAATACAATATATATGCAGTAAAAATTGATGTCACAAATTCCGCTGTGGTAACTCACTATAAAACGCTTGAAGTATATAAAGCATAATATTTCAAAATCAGCAAGCTCGCCTGGAAAGCTGACGAATTTAGAACTTAAGACAATAAAGGTCAAATGCGGAGTGGAGCATGCGTACCCGCGAATATGAATTATGCAGCGAAGCTGGTCCATATTAGTGCGCTTTTTAACCTAGTCCTCCTGGCATTTACAACCTGCCCCTCCCATATTAACGTTTTAAAACCTAGTCCTCTGTCTGCTTAAAACCCAGTGTCACCCATATTGCACTTTTCATGCTCCATCGGAGCATTTTTATTCTTGTCCTATTTCATTTTTAAGGTTCTCAGTAAAACTTAAGCAAGAATGTTAAAGCTTTATGAAAGAAACTTTAAAAATTCCCCCAATGATTACGTAACAGTCAAGCAAGCCATAGAACAAAGAAGCTTGAAAAGTACCCATTACAAAGTACAAAGATTTTGGCAGAAAACCCTCATCCACTACAAATAAGAATATTTTAGAAAGTTGCAGAAAGTTATCTGTAGTTTGTTATAAGCCATGCTGTACTTCAGCAGCACTCTACTTCAGCGCAACCAGATGCAAACGTCAGTGCCAAAAAGGAGACTTGTACGGCATGATTTCTAAGGCTATTCTGCACGTGCCTGCAGAATTTCAGACGATTACAACATTTGTGTAGCTAGTTATAGGCCGTGCTGTACTTCAGCAGCACTCTTACTGCAGCGCAACTAGACGCAAACGTCACTGCCAAAAAAGGAGACTTATACGGCATGATTTCCAATGCTATTCTGCACGTGCCTGCAGGATTTCAGACGATTGTAACTTACCTGTAGCTAGTTATAGGCCGTGCTGTACTTCAGCAGCACTCTACTGCAGCGCAACCAGATGCAAACTTTACTGTTGGTGAGGGAAACTCAAACGGCATGATTTGCAATGCTCTGCCGCACTTGTGTGCAAAATTTCGGACGATTGCAACTTACCTGTAGCTAGTTATAGGCCGTGCTATACTTCAGCAGCACTCTACTGCAGCGCAACCACATAGTAAGTAGTATAGGGCGGGCTTTTCGAGCAGTGTTGGAGTAAGGAAAAGTTGGAGTAAATTTTCCGTTCCTATTCCTGGTTTATAATTACAATTTTGTCTTTTCAGTTTTCGTTTTAGCACCCTTCCTATGATTCCATGTTCCTTACTCGCCCAGGTTCTTGGGTTTTCCTAACTTCTAACTCCAACTATTTATACAGTTTTAGTGCAGCATCATCCAATCAGGTTTCATAAAAGTTTCATAAAGTGATTTTCAACGGTCCATAACCTTCTCATCCCTGATCCGATTTCAATGAAACACATACCGTTCGATTCCTCTCCTCGAGCTCTACAAGTCTAGACCCAAAACACTTAATTTCAGCTAGATACAGATTTTTGTAATTTTTGGTGCAGCATCAACAAATCAGGTTTCACAAACGTTTTAAAATATTTTACCACCCATAACTTTCTCATCCCTGGTCCGATCTCGATGAAACGAAGACCATTCGATTCCTCTCGTCGAGCTCTATAATTCTGGACCCAACACGCTTAGGTTCTGATAATACACCCCTTCAACCCGTTCATTTTCTCTATTCACGCTTGCCTTACACCTAACATACTCTAAGCTTATTTGTCCACTGTCTTTTACCTTCTTATCCTACCTTACCATTCACCTTAATTTCATTCTCTGGGTCACTCCTGAAATACACTGAGCCTACTTTGAGTTCATCTTATCCAACCTACTTCCATCATCTATCTTCCGGATCTTTGTCTTACCATTCACCTTGCCTTCATACATATATACTCGAGTCACTCCTAAATTACGCCGAACCTACTCTGACCCTACTTTTTTCACCTTTCATAGATGTTTACCTTTACCTATCTTGTCTGACCTTACCTAAGAACCACCTTCTTTTTCATACACTGAGTCACCCCTAAATTACACCGACCCTACTCTGAGCTTACTTTAACCAACTTTTGTATGTTCTTACCTCTACCTATTTTGTCTGACCTAACCTAAGAACCAACCTTCCTTATTTTATACTCCGAGTCACTCTTAAATAACACCGAGCCAACACCGAGTAAACACCGAGCCTACTCCAAACCTACTCCAAATTTACTCCTTTTATGTCCTTTCATGATGTTTTTTAATCAAGTCCTTTTCGTTCCTTCAGTCTTCTTCATTTTTATCAGTCTCTCCAAATCAATTTTTCCGGTTTCTCATTCCATAGTAAAATTCTGCTATGGGTTACTCCTACCTTGCTCCATATTGTGCGATCGTCGAAACTTCATAACGTCTTAAACGAATTTGCTTGACCTCTACCACTGTACCTTCTCCTTTCCCTTGATTTATATTGCGAGTCACTCAGCCCCTGCTTGCTAACCAATCTTTTCAAACATCAACCTAACCCTAACCTAACCTAAGCTATTAACCTAACCCAATTTTCAACTTAACACATTTCCAAACTACCTTGGCTTCATACATACTCGAGTCACTCCGAGTTTACATCAACCATAGTCTAAGCTTACATTGTCCTGGCATCAATAGATTTTCCACAGCTGGCATACCACGATCATGTTCCTTATACGTCACACCAAACCTACTCTGAACCTGCTTCGACCCTTTTGATCATTATTCCAACAGTTGCTTTCAGTTTACCCTCATCTGTTCAACCACCTCGGCTTTGAGTTTCGAGTCACTCCAAGCTAACACCGAGCCAACACCGAGTATACACCGAGCTTGCACTGAGCCAACACCGAGTATACACCGAGCTTGCACCGAGCCAACACCGAGTATACACCGAGCTCACTCCGAGCTTTGTCAGTAATGTTGGGGTAATGTTGAAAAATTTCAGAGAACAATTTATTGATTCACAGTACTCGAAGTAAGTCATGTCTAGATTGGAGGGCCAATTCGACGCGACGACTTCGAGTACTGTGAATCAATAAATTGTTATCTTAAATTTTTCAACATTACCCCAACATTACTGACAAAGCTCGGAGTGAGCTCGGTGTATACTCGGTGTTGGCTCGGTGCAAGCTCGGTGTATACTCGGTGTTGGCTCAGTGCAAGCTCGGTGTATACTCGGTGTTGGCTCGGTGGTAGCTTGGAGTGACTCGAAACTCAAAGCCGAGGTGGTGAACAGATGAGGGTAAACTGAAAGCAACTGTTGGAATAATGATCAAAAGGGTCGAAGCTAGGTTCAGAGTAGGTTTGGTGTGACGTACAAGGAACATGATCGTAATGTGGCAGCTGTGGAAAATCTATTGATGCCAGGACAATGTAAGCTTAGACCCATGGTTGATGTAAACTCGGAGTGACTCCGAGTATGTATGAAGCCAAGGTACGTTTGTAAATGTGTTAAGTTGAAAATTGGGTTAGGTTACTAGCTTAGGTTAGGTTAGGGTTAGGTTGATGTTTGAAAAGATTGGTTAGTGGGAAGGGGCTGAGCGGTTTTTTTACTGTGGAATGAGAAACCGGAACAATTGATTTGGAGAGACTGATAAAAATGAAGAAGACTGAAGGAACGAAAAGGACTTGACTAAAAACATCATGAAAGGACATAAAAGGAGTAAATTTGGAGTAGGTTTGGAGTAGGCTCGGTGTTTGCTCGGTGTTTACTCGGTGTAGGCTCGGTGTTATTTAAGAGTGACTCGGAGCATAAAATAAGGAAGGTTGGTTCCTAGGTTAGGTCAGACAAAATAGGTAGAGGTAAGAACATACAAAAGTTGGATAAAGTAAGCTCAGAGTAGGGTCGGTGTAATTTATGGGTGACTCAGTGTATGAAAAAGGTGGTTCTTAGGCAAGGTCAGACAAGATAGGTAAAGGCAAACATCTATGAAAGGTGAAAAAGTGGGGTCAGAGTAGGTTCGGCGTAATTTAGGAGTGACTCGAGTATATATGTATGAAGGCAAGGTGAATGGTAAGACAAGGATCCGGAAGATAGATGATGGAAGTAGGTTGGATAAGATGAACTCAAAGTAGGCTCAGTGTATTTCAGGAGTGACCCAGAGAATGAAAGTAAGGTGAATGGTAAGGTACGATAAGAAGGTAAAAGACAGTGGACACAATAAGCTTAGAGTATGTTCGGTGTAAGGCAAGCGTGAATAGAGAAGATGAATGGGTTGAAGGGGTGTATTATCAGAACCTAAGCGTGTTGGGTCCAGAATTATAGAGGTCGACGAGACGAATCGAATGGTGTTCGTTTCATCGAGATCGGATCAGGGACGAGAAAGTTATGGGTGGTAAAATATTTTAAAACGTTTATGAAACCTGATTTGTTGATGCTGCACCAAAAATTACAAACATCCGTATCTAGCTGAAACTATATGTGTTGGGTCTAAACTTGTAGAGCTCGAGAAGAGGAATCGAACGGTATCTCTTTCATCGAAATCGGATAAGGGATGAGAAAGTTATGGACCGTTGAAATCACCTTATAAAAATTTTATGAAACCTGATTGCCTGATGCTGCACCAAAATTATATAAACATTTGAAGTTAGAAGTTAGGAAAACCCAAGAACCTGGGCGAGTAAGGAACATGGAATCATAGGAAGGGTGCTAAAATAAAACAACGAAGACAAACTTGTAATTATAACCTAAGAAAGGGAACGAAAAATTTACTCCAGATTTTCCATACAGCACGGTGGAAGCTAGAGAGTGCACCAACTAACATAGCTACAGTTCCCCCTTACTAGAGACATAATTTTCACCAAGTTTCATATGTTTAGCCGTTTACAGTAGGTCTACAGACAGCGTGCTATGGTTGCTGCATAATAGTACAGCACGATAGCAGCACCGCACAGAGCTGCGACTATGCTCATCGTGTTCAGCTACCCCGATAACCTTTATATGCGTCCCACTAAATGGCTCAAAACTGCATATTTAGGCCTATTTTTTACTATTTTCTGTGGAGTTGGGACTTAGAAACTTTTCCGAAAATGGCCATTTGGACCAGATAACTTTGGACCGGCCGCCAGAACGGTCCAGGACCTAAATCAAAAATCGGCCAACGTTATGCACTAGTATCCCCTCCGTACTTGTTCATGCAACAAACCGCGTCTCTCTAACTTGTTCCCTGAGCCCTGTGGCCGTGACACAAAATTGGCCTTTTTTGACCAAAAACGCCGTTTGGCCACTTTTGGCCGGCCGCACAGGTGGCATGCCGGGCCGGGCAGCGAAAAAATATAGCGCGGGGCACATGGGACCATATCGGCATTCAGAAAATATAAACCTTTCCGGCTGAAAATGTCCACATCTTTCAAACACCTCTGCACAAAATAGCCCTTTTCCAAGCGTGACTAACACAGAAAAAAACAAAAACAAACGGACCTAACTTGTCCGGAAGTGAAAATTTTCAAAGTTGAAAATTTTGACCAAAACTTTTTTGCAACTTGTTGTACTCGTCGTGTAGATTCCAAAAATACCAAACTTGCCGAGTTTCGTTCAGTATTGAGCTGGCACGGTGCTCGAACGAGTCTCATAGGACCGCGCAGAGCCTTTTACACCCATATTATAGGGGGTCGCTCTCGCGCCCCCCTATAATATGTGTATATATATATATATATATATATATAAGAAATAAAAATGTTCCTAAAAAGCAAAGAAAGGAATACTAGGGGGGAAAATGCCCTCGACGGGCAACCAACTTGGTAGAATAGGGAAAGACTTTAATGTTAAATACACGGTGCATGGTTACAACTGAGATTCTGCTGAAGCGGAAAAATGCCGTTTCTCAGCTACTAAAATGACAGAAACCAGCTTTGTGCGCCGAATAGGGAATGTACTCGGCGACTAAAATGAAAGAAACCAGCTTTGTGCGCCGAATAGGGAATCTACTCGGCGACTAAAATGAAAGAAACCAGCTTTGTCGCCGAATAGGGAATTCCCTCCTTCCGCCCTATTCGCGCGAACTTATCGTCTTTCGGGAGGAAATATATAGGTAATTATTCTGTTAGGAACTGCAAACGTAAGCATTGCGCTCAATATGACATTTCCCGTACCGGTTACGTGGTAACTAGGGGTGGCGCTAGATTAATTTCTTTTTGAGCTACCTGATCCGTAAATATTTTATGCATACAACCGCTAGCAGAACCAACAGAAAGCAACAATAAGTATGCAGTTTAAACAATTTGTGGTCGACAGTCTTTGTGCTAAAACATATGCAATCAATCGAATTTCATTCTATATAATGTTTGATTGTGTAAATTCTCGACAAGATCAGAACGGAGCACACCTATACTACATACGTATATCAGCAACATTATCCAAATCGTGGATGCTCTCAATGTTTCTCATAGCACGTCAAAGACAGCATATTTATGTCTGTGAAAACTTTGACTTAAGTGCTTGATAAAACTGTTGTTTTGCATTCTGGAGCAATTCTGCCATTATGAAGCTCTGTATCATTATACAGCAAAGCAACACATAATAGGCTTCAAAGTTCGCGCGAATAGGGCGGAAGGAGGGAATTCCCTATTCGGCGACAAAGCTGGTTTCTTTCATTTTAGTCGCCGAGTAGATTCCCTATTCGTCGCGCAAAGCTGGTTTCTTTCATTTTAGTCGCCGAGTACATTCCCTATTCGGCGCACAAAGCTGGTTTCTGTCATTTTAGTAGCTGAGAAACGGCATTTTCCGCTTCAGCAGAATCTCAGTTGTAACCATGCACCGTGTATTTAACATTCAAGTCTTTCCCTATTCTACCAAGTTGGTTGCCCGTCGAGGGCATTTTCCCCCCTAGTTTCGCTTATTTTTCCGCTGCAGAGAAAATCGTGTCAGAGAAGTTGCATAATATATACACAATGTAAGCAAAGCTAGCTACCGCAAACAGGCTGGATGAAAACGTTCTAGTTCAACTGAATGTATTTGCTGAAGCGGAAAAATGCCTGTTAATAGCCTTTTCAGAACTTTATACACGGTGCGTCATCTTAGGCTGGAAGGCCACTGTTCATGGCCCCTATAGAACATTATACACGGAGCGTTATCTTAGGCTGGAAGGCCACTGTTCATGGCCTTTTCAGAACTTTTTACACGGTGCGTTATCTTAGGCAGGAAGGCTATTTTAAAAGCCAACCAGCACCGTAACCTTGGATATGCAGTTATATATACATGACAAAAGTTGCTCTGCTCATTTAGGGCTTTCATTTAATTTAAAACCAAATTTGACAACTTTTGGAAATTTTGATTTTTGACCAATTAGGACTCCTTGCTAGGGCGCCACAGGTTGCTAGAGACCAATTTGGAGGGGTCCTCCAATGAGATAAAATGTTCGCCTCACCAAGGGCTTTCATTTGATACCAAACTTGAAAACTTTGAAAACATTGATTTTGGACCGGTCCGGACCCTGGTCAGGGCGCCACAGGCCGCTGGGACCAGTTAGGAGGGGTCCTCCAATGAGATAAAATGTTCGCCTCACCAAGGCCTTTAATTTGATACCAAACTTGAAAACTTTTCAAAAAATCTATTTTGGACCGGTCCGGACCCTGGTCACGGCGCCACAGGCCGCTGGGTCCACTTTGGAGGGGTCTTCCGATGACAGAAAGTGTTCCCCTCACCAAGGGCTTTCATTTGATACCAAACTTGAAAACTTTTCAAAAAATCGTTTTTGGATCGGTCCGGACCCTGGTCACGGCGCCACAGGCCGCTGGGTCCACTTTGGAGGGGTCCTCCGATGACAGAAAATGTTCGCCTCACCAAGGGCTTTCATCTGATACCAAACTTGGCCACTTTTGGAAAAATCGATTTTTGGGCATTTTGGACCGGTCCGGACCCTGGTCAGGGCGCCACAGGCCGCTGGATCCACTTTGGAGGGGTCCTCCAATGACAAAAAATGTTCGCCTCACCAAGGGCTTTCATTTGATAGCAAACTTGGAAATTTATTTAAAAAGCCGATTTTTGACCAGTCCGGACCCTGGTCAGGGCGCCACAGGCCGCTGGGTCCACTTTGGAGGGGTCCTCCGATGACATAAAATGTTCGCCTCACCAAGGGCTTTCATCTGATACCAAACTTAGCCACTTTTGGAAAAATCGATTTTTGGGCATTTTGGACGGTCCGGACCCTGGTCAGGGCGCCACAGGCCGCTGGATCCACTTTGGATGGGTCCTCCAATGACAAAAAATGTTCGCCTCACCAAGGGCTTTCATTTGATACCAGACTTGGCCACTTTTGGAAAAATCTATTTTTGGCCATTTTGGACCGGTCCGGACCATGGTCAGGGCGCCACAGGCCGCTGGATCCACTTTGGAGGGGTCCTCCAATGACAAAAAATGTTCGCCTCAGCAAGGGCTTTCATTTGATGCCAAACTTGGTCACTTTTGGAAAAATCGATTTTTGGCCATTTTGGACCCGGTCCCCGGTCCGGACCCCTGGCCAGGGCGCCACAGGGGTCCGGGCGAAACCTACTAAAGCCTATGCTGTAGTGCTCCCGCACCCCACCCCAAACCCCCAATAAGAGAGACCTGCGCACTGTAGATATTTCTGTAGAAGAGGTTAAAGTTGGAGTTGCGACACGGTAGGGCCCACCACCATCAGGGTGCCCCCCAGCCACATGGATACTTCCTAGAGCGAAACTAATGGGCCATTTAGATTCACCATATAGGGGTTCCTATTCGAATACGAAACCTCAGCCCAGCAGCTCTTATGTATAGGGCTGCCTACTCCATAGGCCCAGACCCCCCCCCCTTTACACGTTAACTACTGACCCCTGGCCAGGGCGCCACAGATGACCGACCAACACCAAACTCTCAAATGGAAACCTCCACCCTTGGGCCATGCCACATGAGCAATATGAGAGCCCAACTTCGCCCGCTGCGATCTATTTCGAAGTGCAATTATTTTCGAACTTAGTTTTTTTTCGGGGGTCACTCGGGGGGTCCCCACCGGGGGGGTGGGGCCATCTGGGGGGGGTCCTGGAACCGCGGAGAGTAATTTCCCCGAAATTGGGGCACTTTTTGTGCAAGAAAAACCTAAAATAGTATGGCTCTGAAGGGTCATCTGTCCTGCACCCCTGGGGGGGGGGGGGGGGAAAGAGGAGAAACGCAACCTGCTCGGGGGGCCAATTTTCATATCTCAAGATCTACCCGGCCGATCCGGCTGAAATTTTCACAGCATGTACCCCTGCCCACAGGCTCTTCTCACACCAAGTTTCAGCCCGATCGGTCCACTCCTCCGCTGGCCCCAGGCCAAACAATGTCCAGATTACACACATTGCGTCAAATTTTCCCTATTCTAGGGGGAGCGCTAACGCGCTCCCCCTAATAAGTCAACATGGAACATGTAAAATGTTAAATATTGTCGATTGTAAATTAAGAATAAGACAAGCATGTAAAATGCTAGTATGAGTCTGGTGAGGTAGGAATCTGCAGAAGACAAGTTTGTGTACACGCAACAATATGAGTGCATGCCGCCAGGTCTAGTGCATTAGACAAAGTAACCTGCCACTTTTCTCTGCAATGTTGCAGCCCTCACCTCGCCCCGTCGTTTCTGGAACAGTTCAGTGACAATTTGTAACGGTATATCCAGTATTTGCCAAGGGATCCTTGGTGTTCTTCTTTCAAAAGAATAAGGGAGGCCGTCCTACAATATACAGTATATAACTGATTTTATATTTCTTAAGGTGGTGGTATTCTGTCCCGTATATGGCATGATACTTTCGCGAAAACAATTCAAAATGTATGAAACTCTGGTAACACAGTAGTTCTAGAACACGCTAGAAACAGTCGCAGAGTCTTTGTGTAAAAATTAAAAACAATTCATTTCTGCCCAATCTTTCCCGCTGTTCTGATCATACGTCCTCTAGATCATAGCTTGCAAGCAGGGAAACATAAGGAGCGTGAAAAGCTCTCTTCCCTTTTTTAGATTAACCCGAGAGATTACGCATCTCGCGAGAACGCCTTCTCCAACAACCTACAATCCGACTAAATGACTCCTACTATCAACTCTACAGAAGAGGGAAATACTACTAAACTTTCCACTCTACAGAGAAGGGAGATATTACAACCCCTCCCCTTAGACTAAAGCACTCTGGCTACGCTACTCTATTCTGGTCTATCCCTAGTGGGAGGGGGTGGGGGGGCGCCCCCCATAAATCCCGACCTCCCCCCATAAGCCCAAAAATTGCGAGCTTTTAGCATTTTATTTCTAAATTTTCAAAAATTTGTTCTGCTTCGCCGTATTTTTGACTAAATTTTCGCTTAAAAAAACACCTAAAATTAGTTATTTTTTAGCGATTTTTAGCAGTTAGTACGCAAAAACACACAAAAATTCGAAAAAATTTTCAAAAAAATATGCCCCCCCATCGATGGGTCCCCCATGAAGCCCCCCCCCATAAAAAATTGCCAAGGGATACGCCGGCTATTGACACTGAGAAGGCGCATACAACCACTGAACCCACGGACGGGGAATCCAAATTTCCTTTCAAACATTGGCTACCCACTTTGCTGAAGAGTGGAACACAACCTGACTGCGAAATTGCATTGATTAAGTATATAGCAGTTTACTATCGCAATTAGCTAGCATATATGGCATAACACTTCAAGCTCTAGTTATTATATATATTATTTGCAATATTTTATGTCGTATTACCATTCGTATTCACCGATTGAAATGCTGTCCCCCAATGCAATCAGGTAAGCGCGATCCTGTGCTTGTTTCGCGATGACACGTACATAGCCAGTTCCCTCCATCACCATAATAAGGATAAAGTCGATCGTAGCCGTACAGTTAGGCAAAATAAGAACGATCTGTTACGGAATGGATGGTGCTGCAGTGAACAAACATAGTTACATTGTTGCTAGAAACTACCGTTCATACGCTTGAACACATTTCCCGTAATGGGTCGTTCACTGTCGGCTGAACCGGTCCAATGCTTCTCGGTTTTAGGCACAATCCTTAAGTCAGGATCAGCCCATAAACTCGACACTAAAGTTGAAAGGCTATCCTTATTTTGAAGCGAGCCTGGTCATAGTCACCTAATCGAGAACGGAACCTATGTAAAAATGGGTACTTCGTGCAAAAATCTGCAAAATTCAGGGCTGTGTTTTTTTTTTCGTCGAAACTTTTTGCGAACTTTTACGCAGTCCTCCAAATTTTTTTGCGGAACTTCGCAAAAAAATTGCGAAATTCATATTTTTTAGTTTTGCAATGATAACTAATGAATTTTATTGATTATGTTGTATTTGAACGCATTTTTAACATTTAACGAATAGTATAACCAAGTTATATACAATTATTTTTCCAAAGTCGAAGCATGTGTATGTATATACGTATGTTTTTGACAAGAATATAAAGTTACAGGTGAAAATGCGGGGGTCTGGGGGGCGGAGCCCCCCAGAAGCTGAGAAAATTTTGTAAAACTGTAAAAAAATCCTGAATAGAAACAGTCCGTTGGTTTGGGAACATTTATTATATATATACATTTTAAAATTAAAAGCAGATGCCAGATAGAAAGATTTCGGAAAAATAGTAAAAATAGAAAGAACAGAGCAATCATAATGAAGCACAACGCCAAGATAAAAACACGAATTTAAAAATGGGGGTCTGGGGGTGACAGTCTCCAGCAATAGCTAGATGTTTCCGGAAAATTCAAGCTTGAAAATCTATTTTTTCGAGCGATTTAGCAAAGATTTTGGGTTATTCTTGTGCACTTTGGTGTATAAACAGGTTATGTACGTATGCATGTAAGTACGTGTCGTATATCCACGACTTTATTCAACAAATGCATACTTCAGAGTGGTTATCATCTTACTAGAATGGTTACTATGTGTACGCGTGTATATACTTCAGGTATTTTAGGAAATTAGTTTATGTGAAAAGAATTTTATGGGATAAGCTTTCACTACAAAGTATTCTACATATCTTGGAGAAGAGTCCTATCATAAGACTGAAAGGTGTCTACAACACAGAAATATAGACGCGCCGAAGGCGCGAAAATTTTTTGAAATTTTCTGCAAAAAGTACCGGAAACACGTGGATTTATTATCAGAAATAGCTGAAAATTTCTACTCGAGGCCAAAAATTTTTGCGGAACTTTACGCAGAGCTCAGAAAAAAATTGCGGAATTTTCAAAAAAAGTGCGGAATTTCGCAGTTTTTTTCGCAAAAAAAAAACACAGAATTTCAGGGTAAGATTAGCTAAAATATTTTTGCCTTCCGGAAGGGGGGGCAAGGTGTGGTACAGAACGTCAGCATAATTGCGAATCTTGGTGCATCAAAGTTGGAAATCATCTGTTGTATGAAATCAGCGCATTAGTATTTTTCGTGCTCAGTTGCAGAACCATACCCCTTTTGGGGGTCGACTTGTTATACCTTGTATATATATATATATATGAAATTTCTGAATATAAAAAGAAATCATTCGCTCGCAACGTTCGACCTGAGCGACGACCACAAAAAACTCGAACAGATTCGTAAAGTAAGATAAATTGCATAGCCGTCAACAGGGCAGCTGTTTAGGATTTCCCTGGTTTTTTTACCGGGGTGGGGCCCCCATTGACCTCTCCCCCCCGCACTCACCCGAAGGTGTTCAGAAATTGCCAAATTTTTAGGATTTTTTGTCAAATTTTTCACCCCCAAGACCAAGATATTTGGGTGGGAGAGCGGCGCCAGGATTTTTTGACGGGGGGCCGACCCGAAACTTACTTTGGCGACCTTTTTTGGGGGAATTGACATTTTTGCAAAAATTTTAGAAAGGTAAAATTTCATTTTACAAAACATTTCTAAAATTTTAGCAACAATGCTACGATTTTTTTTGCAAAAATGTGCAGATTTTTAGAAAACTTCTTAAAATACTCAAACTATGCTTATGAACAGCTGAAAATTTTTTTCATTAGGGACCAGCGCCGCGCCCGACACTACAAGGGGAGAACTAAGGAGCCCAACTAGCAAAGGAGGGGGATCAGGCCTGACCCTACACTCCTCCCAATTTTTGCCAATGGACACCTTTGTGCCACCCCCCCCATAGGTGCAGCTGGGCAAAATATCTGGGGAGGGGGGCAGTGGCGGAGGGGGCCCGCTGAAAAATTTTTTGTCGGGGGGGGGGGGGTTACCAAATTTTTCCGGGGGGGGGGGGGTTAAAATTACCTTTTTCCAGGAACAAAATATTTGTACAAGACAAATAATATTGTGTATGGAAAGATTAGCTCACTTGAAATTCACTTTTTGAAATTGGAAAAAAATCTGTCATGCAAACTTTTGAAAAGATTAAATATATAAATAAAATGGAGATGTATGTATATACATGTATATATATATATGTATAGGTCAAATGTTTCAAAGGATTAGTTAAGATGAGATGAGTTCTTGAGTTGGATAAAATAGACAAGTGTAACACCAAAACGGGAATTGGATGCTTTTCAAAATCTTTCACTTCCATGATTTATTCGAGAGCACTTTCAGACCCCCAGTAAAACTAAGCCAGGGTTCCCACGGAGGGAGGGACCCCCCAAAGTTTTCGATTTTATGCCAATTTTTGACTACTTGTTGGCCAACAAAATCTGGGGGAGGGGGGTTGCAAAAATAACTACATCTGGGGGGCCTGAAAAGCAAAAATTTGTCATTTTGGTGATTGGAGTCCCCCCCAACACACCTATAACCCCCCCCCCCCTCCATTCCCCAAGCCAAATTTCCTGTTCTTCCTATTTGTTCTTGTTCCATCGCGGAGGTCAACGTCAACGTAGTCGTGCCGAAGCGAGAAAATTAGCCAAAAAAATTTAAATTTCCAGTGTACCTGACCGTTTTATGACAACTTTAAAGATTGTTCAATTTTTGTTCAGGTCTCCTGCAAGGCTTGTACAACCAAAAATGACAAAGCAAAGCTGCAAAACAATTCTAATAAAACGATACCAAACAATTGGGTCTTTGGATTTTAAACTTTTGGCTTACTTTGAATTAGTTTCGGTACAAATGCTGTTACATAGGATACACAGCATATATACAGTAAAACTTGTCTTTAGTTTCATGCTCGAGCAAACTGGTTCGAAGTTTCATGCTCGAGCAAACTGGTTCGACAATCAACAGTGCTATTATACTGGGTGTCTGAAGACAGGCGGTGCCTTCTGAACAGAATCTTGAAAACAGCGCTAAAATTCAAATCCTGATGATAAAATTTCTTTCTTATCTTAAAATAACTTTGTCAACAGTATCTAAACAAGTAAATAGTTTTCAAACATTTTGATGCAGTGAAAATATTTTGAAGCTGAACACCAAATTGGAAAGAGGAACGTATATATGTTAAAATTTGGCGAGGAAATATACAACTGCTTGATTACACACAAATAGCTTACATTACATTTATACTTCTACAGACGGTTCGTTATTTGATCTTTGGTCGACTTTCGTCCCAGATGCCGAAGAAGTATATAGCCTAACAAACAATATTTTGTGCAAATGGTGTGTTTCCGTCAGCAGTGCTCTGAGAGATTTGTACGCACACGAGGAGGCGAAGCTCCGAGTGAAGGGCACGAGTGAGCGAAGCGCACGAGTGCCCTGCACGAGGGCTTCGCCTGCAAGTGGGCTCACAAATTTATGTGAGCACAGCAAGCAGTGCTACAACTGGCTTGTAATAAGGCGCAAAAATATAGAAGACTTTTTGTATTCTGGTTGTCATGTCGTGAAAGATTGACATCTCTTCTGAAATTTCAGTCGTTTATGTACTATCCAACCCAATTTGCATAATTCTCTTGGCGGAAAGTATATAAAGCAGGAAATATTCTGGATCAGTGCAGTCAGTTCTACTGGCTGTCAGCAGAATCGCTGCATACGCCGAAATGAGAGCAGCGAAGGCTAACCGTGCAGTACAATTGTACTGCACGCTACACCGTGCAGTACAATTGTACTGCACGGTGCAGTGTGCAACTCAATTGTACGCACGCGGTTGTAGCATGGTTCGGTTACACTGAGCCATGTTACAACTGAATTTTCGGCGATATAGCTCTGATCGAAAGGGGTTTATATAATGATTTTTCGGTTTTTGTATATATGGACAAAAAATAGGAGATTTCACAAGCTAACGTTTCTAGTATATATGTTATCGAATTTGAAAGCGGTTTCTGTTATCTTCTATTAATTTCACCAGTCTTTTATAGCGTTTTACTCGACCTTTCAGTATATTTCAACTTGGCCTTAATAACTAGTCAAATTTTACTGAATTTCGTATTTGTTAAAAGCGCAGAACAGCGGAGGAGCCTCTTATAATTTATGAGTTAATTGTGAGTCCATATATATAAAGTACGCCCGTACAACAAACAGACATTGCCCCTACCTCGAGCAAAGGTTCATATCAAACGAGAAGTTCACAAAGGTGTGAACAAAGAAATCAGATCTACCCTACATCTAAATTTCGCTCAGAAGTAAAATCTAAGTGCGCCGCAGTGGACATTCTTTAAAATTTGTGAAATTTATTAAAATTCTGCATAATTTTCAGTAACCCCCCGGAACCGCCCCCTCCAAACTCGAACCTCATGAAATCCAAAAAAATAGCATAAAATTGCAAACTTTTCAGTATTTGAACTGTTTTCGTCATAACACGGCTTGGTTTCATCGGTTTACGCGTTTTTCACGGTTCTAAGCAGATTTTAAGTACAAATTTGAGAAAAATTTCAAACCAAGATTTTTTTTGCAAAATTTAGCTAACTCTGGTCCGAACGAGTGCTGGCTACCCTTCCCTGACTACCCTTCCCTGACTACCCTTCCCTGACTACCCTTCCCTGACTACCCTTCCCTTCCATCCCACCCCCCCCACCATACACCTATGGGGTGGGGTCTGGAATTTGGCCATTTGGGAACGGGGTCAGCCTTCAAAATTTCGAGGGTGGAGACGGATGGGGGCAGAGGCAACCCTCCATCACCACTCGTTTTGAATGGCTAGGGTAAAAATGGTAAAATTTGGCAATATTTGCGGTTATGGGAGGAGGTCGGAATTTATGGGGGGGGTTCCTTTAGGGGGACCTTGAATGGCGGGGAACCGTCAAGAGGGGGCGTTATTGTTTCTTTTAGGGTTCCCCTAGGGACGGGACGTGAGGGGGGTCTTCCGAAGGAGGGGGCAGTGGCGGATACAGGACTTTGAAAAGGAGGGGGCCCGCTGAAATTTGTTTCTGTGGGGTAAGCAAAATTTTCGGGGAAAGGGTAAAAATTTTCTTTTTCCGGATATAAAATATTTTTACAAGAAAATTAACATTGTGTACAGAAAGTTAGTAGAAATTAGTTCACTTTTCAATTGAAAAACAGCTGTATCCATAGGTGTAACGGGGACTTGGGTTGGGGAGACCCCCTCCCCACAAATTTAGGGGACGGTCCCTCTTTTTGACCAACCCCCCCCCCCCACCCCCACCCCCCCCCCCCCAGACCTCCCCCCTATGACACACCTATGCGTATATATAGTAACTTAGGAAATGCAAAACTTGGAGTTAAATAGTATATATACACACCGAATGGTTGCAATAAAGAGGAAGGTGAAGTATATCAGTGAAAAAGGTTTCATTAATGCTTCGATTATTTGTTACACTCTGTCTTGTGCTGAGACAGATCACGTACTTTACTAGTACAGCGTGGGATCACATACTGTACTAGTGCAATCCGAGATTGTACTGAATCACCTACTGTACTTCGACATACTCTTACATCTCCACCAAAAACCTTTAAATGCTGGTTTTGATAGGCAAAAAAAGACTGAATTAAAATGCTTTAACTGATGACACTGGCCCGTTGAACTCGCGGAGAAAAATATAAAATCCTTTGGTCTGTGAACGTACATATATATATATGTTCATTGAACGTTTTTAACCCGTTAAAGTAAGTTTTTGTTAAGCCAGCCCCTTTTCCAGTTTTTGTGGGGGAGTACATTATATATATATATATATATATATATATATATATATATATATATATATATAAGAAAATAAAATGCTCCTCCGGAGCATGGAAAAGTAATATGGGTGGATGGGGTGAGGTGCGAAATCAGGAGAGGACTAGCTTTGAAAACGCTTAATATGGGCTAGGTTCTAAAAGAAAGGAGGGCTAGGTTGTGGGCGAACTAATATGGGCACAGCGTCGCCGAACAACCCATATTCGCGGGTAAATATTATACAATATCGATTTCTAGACTTTAAATTATAGCTCCAGATTCTAAATTAGATGATATAATCTATATATCCGAATGTTCGTACTTCCATGTATTATAGACTTTTCCTTCGAGAAAGTCTAAGCTTACTACTGTTCATTTTATGCATTTATACTGACAGCATATTTAAAGAATAATTTCATAGCGATTGTCATTGACTGCAACCCTGCCGGATTGAACCAATGGTTTTACCGCCACATCCCTATCTTTCTGTCCGATACTTGTCATAGTCCAACTAAAAGGTGTATATATATGGCTAGCGTAAAACTGACCAGGCAAACTATATACTACGTTCTCGCAGATAACCTATTCAACATTTTTACTCTGTTGACCGCTCTATATGTGACAAACGCTGAAGCGAAGCGTACCAAGCCCCGCGAATATGGGTTGTTCGGCGACGCTGTTGCCCATATTAGTTCGCCCACAACCTAGTCCTCCCTTTCTTTTAGAACCTAGCCCTTATTAAGCGTTTTCAAAGCTAGTCCTCTCTTGATTTCAAAACCTCACCCCATCCACCCATATTACTTTTCCATGCTCCGGAGGGCATTTATTTTCTTGTCCTCTTAGCACTTTAAAGATTCTCTGACAATATTCCAATGTTGTTAAACATTGGCCTTACGATTGGCTCGTATGTCGAGATTCCGAAGGAGAATTAGCAGAGGGAAGGCCTCCACAAATGAACTTCCCCATCAAAAAAGTGGATCCCCCTTTCGGTACGAAAATTTTGCATAAGTGAAAAAAATCAGAAAGTGAAATTTTCAAAATTTCTCTTGTTTAACTTAACTAGCGTAATTGGTTGGCATAGCTTAATTTTTCAGCTTAGATGATGGATGCGCTTTCCAGTGAGATTATATAATCAGTTAAGAAGGAGCCGAGCATCCCGCAGCGTATTTACAGTACACAGGACTATGGGAAGCCACAATTCGTGGTTTTGTGGCATAAATGACAAAAAAGTTGATCGTCCTCGCCAAGGGCTTTCATTTTTGATACCAAACTTGACCACTTTTGAAGACTTTCATTTTTAACCTCACCCGACCCACAGTGGGTGGGGCACCCACCCACGGAGTCGGTGGGGCCACTTTTTGTGGGTAGCATAATGACAAAAGTTGATTCGCCTCGCCAAGGGCTTTCATTTGATACTAAACGCGGCCACCTTTGAAGACTTTCATTTTTTTGACCCTCACCTGACCCCCGACCCCGCAGGCCCTGGGGGTCAGGAAGTCAAGAAAAGTCTTCAAGGTGGTTTCACTTGTTATCGGTATCAAATGAAATAATTCTTGCGCGGCGATCAACCTTTGCGTCATTATGCTACCCGCAATTTTGGCTCCGCCGTACTGTGGGGTGGGTGCCGGACCCACTGTGGGTCGGGTGTGGGTCAAAAAATGAAAGTCTTCAAAAAGTGGTCAAGTTTGGTATCAAATGAAAGCCCTTGGCCGAGGCGGGCCAACTTTTGTCGATATTATGCCACCCACGGAAGTGGCCCCATAGTCCTTGTGTACTGTAAATACACGCGAGATGCTCGGCTCAACTATGCTGATTATATAATCTCACTGGAAACGCATCCATCATTAAGCTGGAAAACCAAACATGTAACCAATTGCATGAGATTAAGTTAAACAAGAGAAATTTTGAAAATTTCACTTTCTGATTTTTTTCACTGCAAAATTTTGTACCGGGGGATCCACTTTTTGGAAATGGGGAAGTTCGATGGGAGACGCTCCCGCATTGCCACTCGGAGCTCGACATGTACAATCATGGAGCCAATGTTTAACGGAATATTGTCAGAGAATCTTTAAAGTGCTAAGAGGACAAGAAAATAAGTACTCCCTCAGGAGCACTTGGGGAAAGTAATATGGGTGGATGGGGTGAGGTTTCGAAATCAAGAGGAGGACTAGCTTTGAAAACGCTTAATATGACTAGGTTCTAAAAGAAAGGAGGACTAGGTTGTGGGCGAACTAATATGGGCACAGCGTCGCCGAACAACCCATATTCGCGGAAGCACTGCTTCAGCGTTTGTCACATATAGAGCGGTCAACAGAGTAAAAATGTTGAATGGGTTATCTGCGAGAACGTAGTATATAGTTTGCCTGGTCAGTTTTACGCTGACCATATATATACACCTTTTAGTTGGACTATGACAAATATCGGACAGAAAGATAGGGATGTGGCGGTAAGAAAACCATTGGTTCAATCCGGCAGGGTTGCAGTCAATGACAATCGCTATGAAATTATTCTTTAAATATGCTGTCAGTATAAATGCATAAAATGAACAGTATTAGCTTAGACTTTCTCGAAGGAAAGTCCATAGCCATGGAAGTACGAACATTCGGATATATAGATTATATCATCTAGTGGAGCTATAATTTAAAGTCTAGAAATCGATATTAGTAATATTTACCCGCGAAATATGGGTTGTTCGGCGACGCTGTGCCCGTGTGGGTCGCCCCGCAACCTAACCCTCACTCTTTAGAACCTAACCCATATTAAGCGTTTTCAAAGCTAGTCCTCTTGATTTCGCACCTCACCCCTCCACCCGTATTGCTTTTCCATGCTCGGAGGCATTTTATTTTCTTATATATATATATATATATATATATATATATATATATATATATATATAATGTACCCCACAAGAGCAGCAACAAAAACTTACTTTTTAACAGGTTAAAAACGTTCAGTAACATATATATATATGTACGTTCACAGACCAAAGGATTTTATATTTTTCTCCGCGAGTTCAACGGGCCGGTGTCATCGAGTTAAAGCATTTTAATTCGGTCTTTTGCCTATCAAAACCGGCATTTTAAAGGTTTTGGTAGGGCAGAGGCGTATATAAAATTACAGTAAAAAATTGATTGTCGGATTGCACTAGTATGTGATCCCACTTGTATAAAGTACGTGATCTGTCTCAGCGCAAGACAGAGTGTAACAAATAATCGAGCATTAATGGGGAGAAGCCGCACACTTTGATACTTCACCTTCACTCTTTTGTACAACATTCGTGTACCGTATATATATATTTAACTCAAGTTTTGCATTTCTAAGAAGTTACTATATATACGCATAGGTGTGTCGTAGGGGAGGTCACAAGGGGGGGGGGGGGGTTGGTGGGGACCGTCCCCCTAAATTTGTGGGAGAGACACTCCCCAACCCAAGTCCCCGTCCCTATGGATACAGCTGTTGTTGAAAAGTGAGGCCCCAATTTCTACTAACTTTCTGTACGCAATGTTGAGTTTTCTTGTAAAAATATTTTATATCCGAAAATTTTGCCTACGGTACCCCACGAAACGAATTTCGGCGGGCCCCTAAAGAGTCCTGTATCCGCCGCCTTTTTGCTCGGAAGACCTCACGTCCCGTCTAAGAACCCTAAAAAAAACATGCTTTTTGACGGTTCCCCGCCGTAAAAGTTGCAAAATTTATAAATTCCGACCTCTCCCGTAACCGCAAATATTGCCATTTTACCCTAGCCATTCAAGAAACGGTGGTGATGGAGGAGTTTGTCCGTCTCCGCCTCGAAATTTTGAGGGAAAACTTGGGTCCCGTAAGCGGAAATTCCAGACCCCACCCCATGGGTGCCAATGGTGGGAAATTAGATGGAAGGGAAGGGTAGTCGGGGAAGGGTGTCGAGGAAGGAATGTCGGGGAGGGTAGTCGGGAAATTAGCCAGCAGACCAAGTTCTTAAAATTTTTTGCAAAAAAAATCTTAGTTTGAAATTTTTCTCAAATTTGTGCCAAAATCTACTTAAGAACCGTGAGAAAACGCGTAAAATTGTGGAGGCAAGCCGTGTTATGACGAAAACGGTTCAAATACTGAAAAGTTTACTATGCTATTTTTTGGATTTCACCGATTTGGAGAGGGCGGTCCCAATGCAGAATTTTAATAAATTTCACGGAATTTTTAAGCGCTGCGAGCACCAGATTTTACTTCTGAGCGGGAATTTATGTAGGGGTAGATCTGATTTCTTGTATTCGCACCTTTGTGAACTTCTCGTTTGATATGAACCTTTTGCTCGGGCAGAGACGGCATTTATACGGAGCGTACCCTTGTATATGGATACACGGATAACTCGTAAATTATGGAGGCTCCTCCGAGCAATACCGTAA
>JASAND010019014.1:0-14789 GCA_030248195.1 Trissonchulus latispiculum
CGCCTGGACAGGAAAATAACGTCTACAGCCCTTGTATTTGCGTCGCCATCTTTGACCCTTCCGCCCCTCATCGTGCAGCTTCCCGCCTCCCAATTGATCGCCAAAGCCCAGTTAGGAATCGTTTCTAAACCGCTCCCCTACCCCCCCCCGGTTACTACCAGCGACTGGTGTAACTTTACGTAATTAGCTCAACTTACCGCGACGGTGTAGTTGTAGCTTAGGTCCCTTTCCTATCACCATCGGCGGAGGTATCATTGTGACGGCGGATGCATCATATCAGCGGCGGAGGTATCATTATGACGGTGGATGTATCATATCAACGGCGGAGGTCTCATATCATATCATATCATTCTATCAACCCATCATTCCAGCGACGGTGTTATTTACTATCATATACTATGCCATTTCACTTACCATCATTGCCATTCTTATTGACCTGCATCTCAATTACTGACTACCTCTATTTGGACTATTATTCCTGATTTGCCTACCTCTATTTTGGACTATTATCCCTGATTTGATTGCTCAATTATGAAGACGACCCTATGATGACTTTTTCCAGAATTCTGATCCCCGATTGAGATTACCCGATGAAGACGAATTGCTCAAATTATGCCTTAATTCCCGATCCGTGCCATTCCAGCGATATAGACGCTCTACTGTATATAGATCCATTCCCGATGAAGACGATCCCCAATTGGTGACTTTGAACTAGTTTATTTTTGCTTTAAATATATACAGATGTTTGCCTTTTTAATTTTTGTGTCGTATTTTTGTGGTGTGCCTAACAGTTAAAAATTTAACCTTTTTCCGAGCTTTATTCTAAATTTTAGAGTTTCTTTATTTATCTACTTACATTTTACCATTTTCTTGAGTTTTCTTATTTCAAACATTAGAATTTCTAACCATTTACTTAACATTTTACCATTTTCCAGGAGCTTTATTTTATAAATTAACCAAAATTTGCCGTATTTTGTAGTGATTTTGTCTGTGTTCCATGCATAATTTTGCCTTTTATATGTGATTCGTTGTACAGTTTTATATGCCATGTCCGTAATTTCTTTGCTTTAATCGTATAACCAAAGTTTTGTCCAAAAGTTTTACTAAAACTGGGTTTCTTCTTTTCTTGAAGTTTCCTTTTCGTATTTTTATTAACGGGTGTGATTGCGCGTTTTGTGTTTCTTAATGTCTATTCTGTAACCTGACGCAACGTCGGAAGATGCGTGACGCACCAGCCATGTCCCTATTTGCACCCTTTACTGCCGCCACATTTTTATCAAAATTTTAATACCTATGTCTTTTAGTTGTCCCAACGGTTCCTGTCCATTTTTGGTACCTGTTATTTGGTTTTTCTAAAAATTTCTTGGTTAAAATGTCAGTTTTGTTTCCCACTCCAGAGCGCCAAAGTAGTTCCCGAATTATATGCGCCCATTCTGTTTTAAGGCCTGCATGCGCGGTTGGGGGATCTTCTCCAAAATTTTTATTTTAAGGGACTTTTACTAACATTTTAACCAGTGTTTCGCGTTTTTAGTAACTCTAAGACTCCATTTTAACCCCTCCTAATTTAATTTACTTTATTTTCATAAGTACCACGAGGGTACTTGGGGACTCTCCGTACCCTTTTGGTCCTTTTTATACATGCTTAAGCATGTTTAGGGTTACTTTGTAACTCGTTTAATTTAACTTAATACTTATATTTTACTTAAAGATTCCACAAACTCACTCCTACTTACACGCGAAACACTGGGATTAAATTCATTTCATTACCTATTCCTCTAAATTATTTTATTAATTATCTTTCGTCTTTCTAATTTTGCAGGAGATCCGCAGGGAACTGAGTTAGCGATGCGAGGCTAGGCCTCCCCACCCACCCAGCCGGAGATGGCGCACTCTAAGTTTGGCGGGAGGCTACCTCCGTACCCTAGTTTGAAGAGACCCAGACGAAGCTGACATTTTGGTTCTTATTTTGTTTATTTTGGTTTTCTGGTAGTACAGGTACGAGATCCCCGCCGCTGCGGCTGGAGGATCATGGGTCGCCCATTCACGCACCTTCCCGTGGCATTACTATGGCAGTTTCCCATGCGTGTTTTTATGGCTGGTCTTCACTAGTCTTTTGACGCCATGTCATTTTTATTACGTGTATTACTTGTATTTTTGTATTTCTTTCTTTGTGTTTTGCCTTAGTTATGTTCTGAGACCCATTTACCAAAATTCAGTCAAAAATTTTCACTTTTGGGTAAATTTCTTCCTTCTTTTGGTTTATGTGTCCCTCGCGGGAGCTCGGGCGGTAAGCCCTGGGGAGATGTAATGTGTGAGTTGTGAGGTGTGAATTGTGTGTATTTTAGTGAGTTTATTTTATTGTGAAATTTTAGTAAGAGTGGTGTTTTTGATGAGAAATATGTGTCGTGTAAATTTGGGTTGAAATTAGTCTAAAAGTGTTCGTTTTCTTATGTTGAAATGCGCTATGTTTTATTCAGCCCACTTAGCGACTAGGTGGCGCTGCTGAGCTAGACTTGTGGAAGCGCACAGTCGGGTCTGCAAGAGGGTCTCAAATTCAGCCAATCAAAATTCACTAGGCATCTCTCTCAGCCTTCACTTTAAAAACCAGTCAGTCTTGTCTAAATTTTCCTAGCGTGCGGTCTGTTTAGTTCTTGAGCTCTGCCTTGCCCTTTATACGTGTTTGCTTTATGCTGGACCCTCTCAGTAAGTTATTGATTAGTCTGTTTTTATCTTATTGCCTCCAAGGCGACCTTGTGGGTCTAGTTTAAGTTAATTTATACGTGTCTTTTAGTTTATTTCAAACAAATATTTAGGCGGTTATTTTAGGACAAGTTTTTATGAAAATTCTTCTAGGTATTTTAGTCGGCCGCGACGGCTTAGGGAAATATTTGTGAGAAGTAATAGTTTCTTGAAGGGTTTAAATAAGTTGAGGGGTTTAATTTGTTTATGCAGATTGTCTTATGAATGTAAGAAATTTCCATTCATGTCTTGCTTTTGTGCAATTATTTTGCTAGGGTTTATGCGTGTTTAATTTCTCTCTGTGTTGTAAGCTTTGCCGTTGAATATTCTAATGTCAAAATTTCTTGATATTCATGTACCTTTCGGGAGTCGCTCCCTTTGTCTAAATATTATTAAATGTGGTCTCAGTAGCTGAGTCATTAGGGTGTCTTTAGTTAGATTTTATTAGAATAGTATAGTCGGTAGGTAGGTTCTGAGTAAATTCCAAGTCTAGGTAGGTTAATTATTTACTGAGCATGTATTCAATTTTTAATCAAAGTTTCCTTAGTAGTGAGTAGCTAGGCAGTCATTTGTCTCTTGGGTCAGCTCGTTTAGTAGTTCGTTAGGCTTATTTAATTCTTGGCGAGATCCTGCCCAGGTCGACTGGAACATAAGTCTCCTCCAGGTTCGTCGTTTCCATACGCGCACAGTTTCCACCCGTAAAGTTTGGTTGTCCTTGCCCTTCCAACTTTACATTACTCTTCTTATATATTTACATATACACACACCTTAGACACCTTCCTATATATGCAATTAGTGCACTCTTAGTAATAATCACTGAGAGCGTAGCGCGCTTGTCAGACTCTTCATGTACATGTTTCAGGTACATAAATCTGCTTGCTTTGAAGCTCGAGCGAATACGAGCAAACTCCCAATTCCCAAAACTTTCTTCGCCTAATAGATTCTCTCTTCAGGTTCGCATAAGCTGGACTGGATCCTTTAATTTTAGCCGCTGAGAAAGCATTGATTCGCCGCCAGCAAAAGCGTTCAGTTCAATTCTGTCACTTCCACTTAAAACTACGGGATTCGGTACTCTCCTCGAGGGCATTTCATCTCTAGTCCTTCACTTGCACTTTTCTGATTCCTGCCGAAAGTAAATGTTTAATTGAGGGTCCCAGATCCCGCAAAGACATGCAAATTAACATTGGTCTCAGCCAAGCTTCAAAAGTCGTCTCGAAAGTCAGAATAACAAGTTTCACTAAATACACAAGTAACTGATTCTTTTTGAGTGTTAATGTTTCGGACTTGGAATAACATTCAAAGCAAAGATCAATATAGCATAAATATATCGAAAGTCAAGAATCAAGATGGAGCAAATTCCGCTACTTCTATCGCTATACCACACAATGTAGCCGAGAAAATCTTCGCTTTAACGGATTGAATAGAACTAACAATCTTTTGATTATATTAATAAATCAAAGTCCACATAGGTACAAATACTTACGGACACTGACTGCAGTTCATATAATACGACTACATAAATGTATTCACAAATAATATGCAAACGCTAGAAAAATATTGTTTTTGAGAAGAAAACATTTTTCAAAGGATCACTAATACCTTGGTTAGGACAATACTTGAACGGGAGCTCAAATTTCACTGACCCTTGTGGAAGCAAATTTAGGTACTCCTTGTGAGAACGATTTTTCTTAAGGGTACTTTTGAAAGCGATATTTAGCGATTTTTGCCATTTTTTAACAAAAAGCAGCGCTTTTTGGCCAAAACGCGTTTTTCGGAAGTTTTTTAGCAAAAAATGTGATTTTAAGTGAACAATTCCGGCGAAGCCGGACAATTTTTGGAAATTTTAGTCGTGAAAAACATTTTTTGGGCAATTTTCATACCCCTTGTGGACAATTTTCTTACCCCTTGTGGGAGCAATTTTCTTACCCCTTGTGGGCGACTTCACCGAGGGGGGATTTCCCCCCCTTCCCCCCCCCTTGTCCACCTGTGGTTAGGACCGGTAATGCTTGGCAATAACCAGAGTATATAATATATAAATTACAGATTATTGTGTACTTTTGGCAATCCTTGACCAGGAAATGTCATTTCTGAAATTTTAAAGGTTATATAAATGAAAATTGAAAACCCCAATTTGCAAGTGTATAACTTGAAGTCTACCAAAATTCAGTATAATTTTGCCACTCTAAATCCAAATCATACTTCAGTTCATCGTTCAAGGAGGCTCCAGTCGCGGCAAATCAAAAATCACAAAAATTTTAAATTTCGAATCAGTACTTTTAATTTTAATTCCTAGCTGAATCAGGTCACAAATTCAATATATCCAAATCGGAACGTGAAATAAACTCCGTTTTAGTCCCAATCACTGAACTTTCACATTTTGCATTGAAATCCAATTCTTCTCCAGACCTATAGAATTGATTAAACTCAGGGTGACTGTAGATTTCGCGGCAGAATAGCATGTTGGTTTTTCGTTCAAGCGACGGATTTAAACGAACTGAAATTCTAGAAGATCGAAATTTGTAATCAAGCAAGGGTAGATCGAACTCGCAGATTTTCCGAAGCCGAAATCCTGCAAAAAATGAAGCGAAAAAGGGCTTCTCCTCCAAACTACTGACGATTTTCAGACGACGCAAAACTGGCAGATTTTCGACGACAATTTCAGCCACAGATTTCTTTTCCAATTCAGACGGTTTTTGGAACAGAATTGTGAGAGTAGTTATGGATTGGCCAAAAGACTGCAGAAATGATTTCATCCATAGCTCATCTTGATGAGTGAAATTGGAGATGGGAATTTCCAGATTATGCAAATTAGGCTCATCGATTTTGAGATTCTGCAGGAACTTCCAGGATTTCACATTAATGATGCCATTGCGATGAAATTCAGAACTGAATTCGAGTTTGTTGGGTTTATTGCAAATTTTAAGATTCGACAACTTTTTGCTGGTTAAAACGGTCAACTTCAAGTCGGCTAAACCAGCTCCTTTGGCCACAAAAGTTTCAAGTTCCGGCAATGCAAGGAAAGCCGGCAGATTTTCATCTCTTCGAGAATGGACGTCGTAAATGTTGAGATGCACCTGTCTGAGATTCGGAAAATTAAATGAAATTGCCCTGAATAATCGATCCGAATTTTCGCCAACAATTAGACTTAGGCTCAAAACTTCGACTTTCGATTCAAATAAGAATTGGTTGGTCCAGTGAATATCGAGTTCATCGCCTTTCCATTCCAAAATTTCGAGGCTCAGTCGACGCAACGACCAAATCCAAGACAACCGGAATAGAAAACCCGGTCTAAGAGAACCGGAAATCTTCCGTAATCTAATTTCCGTCAAACACCGATTACGGTAGGTTATTGCTAAAATATTGTCAACTCCGAATTTCACGTGTTCCTCGCACAATTCAAGACTGAGACACTTTAGGGGCCCAAGCCCGGTTCTGGGGAAAGTTAATGGCAAATTCCATACTGTTTCCAAGAAAGTAGGTAATAAAATTCTACGTACGCTCTGATAGAAATCGCTTCGCGTATCAATGGAAATGTCCTCCAAAAGGGGACAGGATTCGGCTAGTTCACGAATCATTGAATGATCGAACGAAACTGCAGAAATATGAAATGATCGCAGATTTTCCCACTTAAATCGACAAATCTCACTAAGACTCAAAATACTCGCCAAATGCATTTTACAATTCCAAAAAATTCGTTCCAGATTCATCGCTGCCAACTGAGAGAGCAAATCCGAAATTTCCGAATTTCCGAGATTTGCGATTTCCGAAATCGTGATTTGCTCGCTGACCCGAATTTCAGTCAGTTTCGGACAACAGCTATTCAGACGGTTCAACAAACGCAATATGAGATCGCCACTGAAAGTTGCTTCGCCGTCAGAGCTACTTCTGAGATAAAAATTGCGCAAACCCGAAGGATAACTGGAATTGGAATTGAAGGAAAACTTGGGCAAATTTCGGAGGAAAAGTCGCAAACCCCGCCTTTCTCGCAATGAGTCCGGTGTCAGAGTTAACGTGAGAGTATGCAAATTAGGCAACCATCGACTGATCAATTCCATGGAATCAAAACTGATTGGCGATGTTAGATGAAGTTTTGACAGATTCAAGAATCTCTTCTGAGCCCATCTGATGAGTTGATCGATTTTGATGGGACCTCTGTAGGACTCTTCCAATCCAATCATCAATTCGTCCACCTCAGAGTAAGAGTGAAGGATCACCTGATTAAATCGATTCCCCATAATTCCTTCCAGGGGAACGCGATCGCGCCAAGGAATATAGGAAAGGATCTTTTCGAAGACTTCCTGTGGAAGCTGTTGCAGTGTCATGGCTCGGGTGATTCCAGGAATGCTAAACAATCAAAAGAAATTAAGTTGGATTGGAAAATTAAATTAATGCACGAGAAAGAGATTTATCTCATTAAAGATAGGGATTTGGAGTTTTACGCCCAGCCCCCCATCCCTACAAAAATGCTGAAATGGATGTCGGATACATTTAGCAGTTTGACCTAAAACCGTATAAGACTCAAATCTTAGGGCCTTTTCAAGAAAGGGTAGAGTTGAGTTGAGCAGAGTAGAGTAGAGTAGAGTTAAAATTAACTCTTTTAATAAAAGGATGGAGTTAATTTTAACTCTACTCTACCCTTTCTTGAAAAGACCCTAAGTTGACAGATTTATCAAACGCAACATTTTAATTGCTTGCTTTCACTAGAATCTGCTAAACCTCGGTGAGCGGACGGGAAGCAGACTGGCTACTACCAAGAGTACATAATAGATAAGAGTATGACAACAGGCAGGCTCTCTGTTATCAGAGCAAAAACTATGCTATGCGCGCTATCGGCTAACCCCCCCCCCCCACAAATTGACCCCCTCTCACACCGCCCCTATATGGGTACATAGTTCCAAACGGGGGTCGCTCACTCGCTTAGTATGTTTTCTACATGCATATGTTAAACATACACGCTTGCACCCTGTTCCCACATTAGGCCTCGGTTAATTATAACGTGTAATTATGCAAAGCAGTGAGCGACCCCCGTTTGGACCCCGTACCCATATAGGGGCGGTGTGAGAGGGGGTCAATTTGTGGGGGGGGGGGTTAGCCGATAGCGCGCATAGCATAGTTTTTGCTCTGATAACAGAGAGCCTGCCTGTTGTCATACTCTTATCTATTATGTACTCTTGCTACTACCAAGAGTACATAAAAACTAAGAGTGTGACAAGCGTCAAGCTCTTAGTTATTAGGCTTGTGGATATGATCTCACGATAACGGCTGCCCCCCCACAAATTATACCCATCACTTCAAAGAAATTCACACGCTATGCCTACGTTCTCAAGCTCGAAAACACAAATACTCAGTTGGTTCAATGTGCGTCTGTTGCTAGCTTCAGCACACAAGCATAGCGGTCTAATTTGTGGGGGGGGGTCAGCCGTTATCGTGAATATCATGTGCCCAAGCCTAATAGAGCTTGACGCTTGTCACACACTTAGTTATTACGTACTCTTGCTAGTATATACCTACAAGCCATTTATAAATTGAGTAAAACTTAAGTCAACTTTTCACTTTTTATTAATACTATAACAAACAAACAACAAACCGAAACAATCTGAATTATTTTTGATAAGTGGGCCATGAAGTCGAATAAATTTGCAAACTCTGCAAAATATCTTTCGACGACTCAACCATTGGTGTGCAGTGCTACCCTCCAACACACTACCCTAAAATTGGATTTCAGAAATATATAATAAAGAGCGAATCAAACAAAAAACAGAAACAAAAAGTATATACTCCGTCCAAGGATCATGAATCAAGAGGATTTGGCGTAGACTCAAGAAGTGGCATATACCATCTACCCTCCCAGATTCCGGTTTTCCGTTGTTTGAGGCCCCTTCCGACGGTTCACTCCATAAAATCGGCCCCTAGCAGATCTCTGGATCCGATTCAGAGCAAAAAACAGGCTAACAATCCTGCAGTTGGACTTAACGAGGTCCACTATTGTCCTTTCTTTAAAAATTGAAAGGATTCGATTAAAATTAACACGCATTACTGATATAACACCTCGGATTCAAATTAATCCAGCGAACTAAACAAGTTAAACGGATTTTAATCCTATTTCTTTAATTCACATAGGATTAATATTTTAATCTATTCCTATGTATTTCTTTATTTCCACTTCGGACTAAAAAATCAACCAATTAATTTTAATCCGACATACTTAATCTATGTTTTTAAACATAAATTTTAATCCAGTTGATCCATTTTCCGTATTTAAACCAGTTTTTAATCGTCGTGCAGCTACTTGGATTAAACAGAGAAAAATCTGGCGGATTAAATTATTTATTCAGTTTTTAATGGCGGATTAAATGCAATAAATTAACTCGTTTAATCTGCGCACTAAAATGGTCCGATTAAACGAGTTAATTTTAATCCATCTAATGTGTTTAATCCAGCATTAAAGAATTAGCTAGTAAAATTATAAACCGGCTAAGTGTTATTCCTTTTAATTCGACCATCTGTTATGAAATACACCCCCAAATCTTCGATTAAAAATTCAAGTCAAGTCGGCAGAAGATTCAAGAGCCAGAAAAATGCAGGGTTAAATTTAACACCGTATATCCACGAAGAGTTAAATTTAACCCTCTATATCCACGAAGAGTTAAAGGAGTTAATTTTAGGTCTATGGAAAGTACCTACTTGTTGCAGATTTAACAATGACTGAAGCATAACGCAATTCCAAATCGAACTTCAAAACGACGTCATGACCCTTGATGACACTCAAGATAAAATCGGCATAAGCTCAAACCGCAATCGCTCGCTCATTTTCCCTAAATCACTCAAGTCGGTTGGAAGCGGGTCGAATCGGATCTTGGGTGACGATGGGTTGAGGTTATTTCTTGACGGTGTATTAATTTTTGTACGTGAATAAGAATTCTTATAAGATTTATTTAATTATGAATTATAACATTTAAATGCATATACTAACTGTATGAATCGGAAATAATTTGGTGACACTGTGTTAGTTTTCTCAATTTAAGACGATTCGAAAATAAAAGGGAGTCCCGGGTAAGGGACAAGTGTGTGCGAATGAAAGGTTGGCAGGCGGGTTGCAGGCACCCGCGGATCAAAACATTCGACCCGGTTCCAACTACGGTGAAAGTGTTCGCTAAGAATGACAAGTTTTGCAGGAGCAGGTCGGTTAAAATACAAGTAGAACGAAATTATCTCAGCCTTAATAATGCAAGGACGTAAATTATAAACAAGCAACTCAACGCTTATTTATCACATAAGCTGTAAAATCCAGCCTAAACTCTTTGTTAGTAACAAAATTGTGTTAGTAAAAGACGCCACAAACACCTGTTTATTAATAATCCAATATTCATTCGCAGAGACAGATTAAATATTCACCTAGGAGGTCAATCTACATCGCAAAAAATACCAAAGAAAACTGAGAAGTAATACAATATATATTCAGAAAAATTAAATACATTATACAATAACAAACAACAGAAACAAAAAGTGCTTGCACTGACAAGGAGAAAAATCAAAATAATATATTAACAAAGCGAAGGAGCAATCAATAGGTATCAATCGGATTCATCGATCAATACTATCTTTTCCAGCCGCGATCTTTGTCATTCTCTTCACCATCTTCACCCAAAACTTCATCCTGAAAAAAGTTTCAATTGCAGAATAGATAGGATAAAGTATATAACAGTTGGCATTTCTCCAAACTTAGCTGGAAAAGCTATCGTAACTCCAAAATGACTGACCCTACCCTACCCAATAAACGAGAAGGGGGTGTCTGAAAGCGGACGGGCAGTTTTCGATTTCCCCCCCTAGCCCCCCCCACCCGTCCTTCTTAACAAATTTGATAATTAACAAAATTAATTCTATCGCGAATAGAATGTCCATATTTTTGATCTTACAAGCTTTTCACCTAATTTCCGAAAATTTCGCATTTCTAAATGACCGCAATCCCGAGTTTTCAAAATTTCCGAATATTAAGCATTTTCTCCGATACCCACAAGATGGGTATAATTCACAAGCTCATAACTAACTGAACAAAAGAAAAATGTAGCCATAGCCCATAATAATATGAACAACTTTTGTAATAGAACGATCTCTTCAAAATGCACTCAATTCTCGGAAATCGTAAAAACCGGATTTTCCGGACGCTAAAAATTTTATTCAATACCAAACAATATCGGTATCATTTGAGAGCTCTTGATGAACTGAACACACGCTATATAGAATCTACTCTCAGAAATGCGCCCAATTTGTGGAATTCACGAAAAACTCATTTAGCTCTAGTTAAATCCGGCTTTCGTCAATGTAGAGAGTTTGATACATTTTCAGATATTGGTTCTATTACAAAAGTTGTTCAGTTCATCAAGACCTCTCTACACATTGTGGGGTATTGAAGAAATATTTTAAAATTCGGAAATTTTGAAAACCCAGAATACCGGAAATTAGGAGCATTTTCGCGAAAAGCTTGTAAGAGCAAAGATGTGTAGTTAAACCAGCTCTGTTCGATCACGGAAACAAAATTTTGATTGTGATACAAATTGGGCAAACAACAAAAATTTTCATTTTCCGTAAATGAAAGCCGGAATTCTAGATTTTTTCAGATTTTCGAAAATCTCGAGTTTCTGGCGATTCTAAACATATATAAATTGTTGGGGTTTACTCCAAAGGCTGATCTGTTATAAACGGTCAAAGTTTGTACACACATTTTTTGGTCGTTGAAAAAGGCAAGTCATTGAAAAATCAACTAGCCACACCATTTTCACCCCAAACCGACACCAAGTTTCCCTTCCTAACGCCTACAACGCCAAAATATAGGTTTTAGATGCACCGTGCGGATGCCAACATTTTTCGCTCCAGCAAGCACACAGCAAACTGAAAAGCTACATAATATTATATATACTGAAACCGAAACAAACTTTCCCCCCAACTCAGTAAGCAAGCAAAGCGCACTTTCCTTTATAAACCTCACTCTTCCTTTGCCAAATATGTAAATCTAAACCACGTCTAAAATCAATCAATCAATCAATCAATCAATCAATCAATCAATCAATCAATCAATCAATCAATCAATCAATCAATCAATCAGTCAATCAATCAATCAATCAATCAATCAATCAATCAATCAATCAATCAATCAATCAATCAATCAATCAATCAATCAATCAATCAATCAATCAATCAATCAATCAATCAATCAATCAATCAATCAATCAATCAATCAATCAATCAATCAATCAATCAATCAATCAATCAATCAATCAATCAATCAATCAATCAATCAATCAATCAATCAATCAATCAATCAATCAATCAATCAATCAATCAATCAATCAATCAATCAATCAATCAATCAATCAATCAATCAATCAATCAATCAATCAATCAATCAATCAATCAATCAATCAATCAATCAATCAATCAATCAATCAATCAATCAATCAATCAATCAATCAATCAATCAATCAATCAATCAATCAATCAATCAGTCAATCAATCAATTAGCCAGCCAGCCGTATCGGGTATCGCTACCTCATCCTCATTATCCTCCTCATCATCATCCTCATCATCATAGTCCAGCGAGGCGAGCATGGCCTCAGCGCTCAGCTCTTCCACACTCTGTCGCCCGTGCGGATTCTTCACCGTTACCTCCGTCGTCCACTGAACATGCAGGAGACCGCTGGGAAAGTCACCGCCCAGCGCGTACGCCTAAAGACACATACCTCATTCAAGGACTTCACGAAACGGTAAAAATCAACCAAGTTAACTCGTTTTAGCTCCACTCAAGCTTAACTGTCCCTCTTCTAACTCCATTTTCATGAAAAGGACTAAGGCTTCGGCCTTAGTGACTGCAGGCAGGCGTTTTTCATTATTTCTTTATGATTAATACCTTGTATCCTTCCGAAGGCTTCGTGGATCCGCCTGCTGGCCCGAGTTTACCTCATTTTCTTGATGAAAAGGCGCGAGTAAATTTTAACACTACTCTACCCTTTCCTGAAAAGGACCTTGCGAAGAATGGCGTAACTTAGGGCCTTTTCAAAAAAGATGGAGCAGAGTAGAGTAGAGTCAAAATCAACCATTTTAACTCGTTTTAGCTCCACTCAAGCTTGACTTTCCCCTGTTCTAACTCTTTCCTGAAAAGGATCGAGTTAATTTTAACTCTACTGACTCCAGCCTTTCTTGAAAAGGACCTTTACTACTACAGAAGTGGAGCATAAACCGGAAATATACCGGTACGAAGTATTAACAACTAAACGTACTATAACGTAAATACAAAAATTTAAATAAATTCCATAATTAAATTAATTAATTAAAATTCGTCTGTAGCTAGGACCTACACCCAAACAGCCAATTGTCTAGCATATACCAATCAGTTGAAATATTTGCGGCGCCATTTCTTGACAGCAAATTTAGATTTTAATCATTATATACAAAAACTCCTGAATAAATCAATTTCAATGGTCTTTCTTTAACAAAACCGTTATCTAAACAGTTGAAACCAAATTTCAGCCACAAGAAAATATGTGCTTTTGATATCTGAAACCCTGGTAACGATGCTACACGACCTAGCTAAAAGTTTAGCATAAAGGCAAGGCATACATACGGGTCCATATTTTCCGTTGAGCGGAAACCCCTTTCCGCTACTGAAATCCTTCACGAAAATTTGTCAATCGAAATTCTCAAAAATCAAATAAATTTAACAAAATCAATTCAATCAAAACCCAACCCAACCAACCTTAGCAGCCTCCTCTGGAGTGCGATGTCGCAAACGTAGGACCATACTTTTCCTATCAATGTCACATTTTTCCAGCTGCCCAAATGCCTGAAAAAGGGACAAAACAAAAACGTAGGGCATACGAAAAAAGATTATCTTAAAATGTCAAAATCGGTAGACCAAAATATACGCACAATACGGACCTTTGGCTAAAACTAAGCAAAGAAACAAATTATGCAATCAGAAAATGGAAAAGCTCAAATAAAACCAGTCTTATGAACTGAAAATTTAAAAAAGAAAAGTATTAACCGTTTAACAATGAAACCATTTAACCGGAAAAGCTGTGCAGAAAACCGACTTTCCCCTATCCATCCAAACACCGAATTTCCAGTTGACCCCTCTACAAAGCCTGAGAGCCTATTCAGCCTCAAAATTCAAGACAATAAAATACCATTTTAAACTCTTAAAAAGAGCGAGACAAAAAGCAAGCAAATTCTAATCCAACCCAACAGCCCTTCTTAAGGGCTACCAGCCCTGAAGATGCCCACAGGTAAAAGCTGGACGAAACATCGCAACCCAAAATTTAACAGCGCCCTCAGCAGCTAGCAAGAAAAGACCAATCATCCACCCCTTAGACAGATAGAAAAAAGCAGCAAGCAGAAGTTCACCTTAAAATGTTCTCGCAGGAGGTCACAGTCATTCACGCCAAATCGTGTCACAGTCAGGTCACGTGGCCTATGATCGACACGATCTCAAAACTACGGGATTTGCTACACTCCTCGAGGGCATTTCATCTCTAGTCCTTCACTTCCACTTTTCTGATTCCTGCCAGAAAGTAAATGTTTAATTGAGGGTCCCAGATCCGCAAAGACATGCAAATTAACATTGGTCTCAGTCAAGCTTCAAAAGTCGTCTCGAAAGGCAGAATATCAAGTTTCATTAAATACACAAGTAACTGATTCTTTTTGAGTGTTAGTGTTCAGGAACGGGGATCTAAAACCAGGAACAGGAACGGGGGTCTAATTTCAGGAACAGAATCAGGAATAAAGGGTCTCAAGTTCAGGAACAGGAACGGGGTCTAATTTCAGGAACAGAATCAGAAGGAAGGTCTAATTCCGGAACAGGAACAGGGTATAATTTCAGGAACAGGAACTGGGTCTAATTTCAGGAACAGAATCAGGAATAGGGGTCTAATTCTCAGGAACAGGAACGCGGGTCTAATTTCAGGAACAGAATCAGGAATAGGGGTCTAATTTCAGGAACAGGAACGGGGGTCTAATTTCAGGAACAGAATCAGAAGGAAGGGTCTAATTTCAGGAAC